>CABFOQ010014860.1:17081-41986 GCA_900660455.1 Gephyroberyx darwinii | reverse complement strand
CAGCCATTTGCCGCAACTCTGAGCAGATGGGTAGCCATAGTGCTGTGCTGGAGGCGGGCAAGAACCTGTCAAAGTACTGCATCAGCTACGTGGAGTCCATTCAGCAGATGAGGAACAAGTTTGCCTTCCGTGAGGCCATCAACAAGCTTGAGAACAGCCTGCGTGAGCTGCAAATCTGCCCCACTGCCACTGGGGGTGCCAGCGCACAGCAGGACTTCAGCAAGCTGCTCTCCTCTGTCAAAGAGATCAGCGACATTGTTCAGAGGTAGCGGCATGGAATCTCAACGCACCAAGACATAAAACTTGAACTGATATGAACTGTGTGCTACTACCATTTTTCTGGCTAACTGCATGAACCATGGTTGTTTTCATTTTAAATGTGGTCCATGCTGAACTCATGTTGGACAGCAAAGAGTAGAGCCTGCTAGAGTGCTACAGCAGAGTGTATTCACACTACGTACTGGAGTACACTTTGCAACACTTAAGCCTGTGGTTACTGTGGATGGAATCAAAGGAATCTTTCTCCAGACGTTTTCAAACTGAGTTTGTAATATTGAAAAGCCTTAACTATGAATGGACATGATGTCTTTTGGCCTCAATGAGAGGCTCGGGGCCAATTCTCTATCAACATGACTTTTCACCAATCATTTTTGAAATGATCATGTCTTATGTTTTCGAGTTGTTTGTTTCCTCAACAACGACACTATAAAACCCCTGTGATATTCGTTCCCATCACTGTCAATGTGCTAAATCTTGCATCGCTGCCAATGACAATGTGCAAAAACAACCCTGAACCTCACTGTTTGAGGATGCCTTCTAACATTCAAACAACTGATCATGTTCACCTGTAAGAATTAGGGAGCTTCTGGAATCGCACAATGTTTATAACCTGATGTCTCTTGCCACCTCATCCACCATTTCCCCTCAGCTTATACCATTTCTTCTTTTCTTTTTTCCTCATTGCTTCATCACTCCCATGCAGATTGTGTGATTTGAGTGATGAAAATGTGTGCCTGTGTGTCAGTATTTAGTCTGAATGAATGCTTATTGCAGTATTTTCAACCATGTGCCATAAAGGAATGATGGCAGCAAGTAAACTAGGCTACACCTTTTTGCTTCTCTGCACAAGTTGGTAACAAATAGTGCCTTAAACACTATTGGTAGAGCTATGTTACATAAGACTTGCCACTTCAAAACTGCAGAGATGTGTCTTTGGTTGGATTGTGCTAAGTGGTTAAGAATAGTTGTGCTAATTTGTCTATTGAATTGAAATGTTTGATCTCCATACCAAACACTATAGTCTCCAGTATACACTGGAGAGGGACCAGGGTGCAGGATCCCGAACTAAATGGACCTGAATGTTTTACGTTGTCCTCAGACTGAACCCTTCCCCGTTTTTAGGAATTTGATTCAACATTCTCTACACACCAGTTACAAAAGCCATCGGTAGCAGCTTGGTCTTAGCAGCACACTGTTGGTTCTGTATAGAGGGATCACAGACTGAAACAGTGTTTCTCCTACCACTGAGCAGGCGGGAAGGGCCTCTCCGCCTAAAATCATTTGTATGGGTTTCAGTGGAGAGTGTGTGTCACATGGTGTAAATGCTGTTTCAGAGGCCTTTCTACCCCAGCAAAAACTATCCTGGGGGAAACACTGGACTGAAATTAAATGTAATTATGTTTATGGATATGTCACTTGCTGTCTTACAAGGTTTTATGTTTAAGTGAGAAGCTGACCATTATCGACTTAGAAAAACAAATCCACTGTAACATCATACGTTCCTTTATGCTCTTTTCTGCTTCGCTTCAAGTTTTCAGTATTCGTGCTGTAGCCCACACCCCATGTCTGACTGTGACGCCTGAGGACACAAGTCAACCACAAGCTGCCTTGACTTCAACATGGTACTGTCAATGTTGACTCATTCTTAGTTTTTTTTTTTTTTTAATCCCTCCCTTTTACCAGTCATACCACTACTTTTCTTTTGTATCGGAGCCTCTTCACCAATTCTGTAGACATGTTTTACTTTCCTTTGTAAATACATATTTTCTTTTTCCTCTATTTGTTCCTCCCTCTAGCCT
The DNA here is from genome assembly GCA_900660455.1 of Gephyroberyx darwinii. Taxonomy (NCBI): domain Eukaryota; kingdom Metazoa; phylum Chordata; class Actinopteri; order Trachichthyiformes; family Trachichthyidae; genus Gephyroberyx; species Gephyroberyx darwinii. Next base: position 39,908 of record CABFOQ010014860.1, on the reverse strand, counting down.
TGGTGCAATTTTTGTTGCAATAAAATACAAAGCAATTCGCTACTTGAAATACATTAGTCTTTGATGCTTTTTCAAACACATGCATTGCCCTTTAGCAGTGTGCACAGTGAAGAAAACTACTAACATGACAAAGCAGATCATGCAGAACTTGAGCAACCTTGTTCTGTTTCAATGCCACTTCCCTCCAATGTGGCTTGCTAAGGTGCTTTCTGTTACTGTAAGAACAGAAGTATTAACAGGAGACAATACAACAGGTTATGTATAATTTATTTTTTCTGTCTAGAGTATTTTATTGTCATTATTAAAATCAAAATGTCAACATTTTAAAATCATATACACGCAAGAATGCATTTAAATGTTAGCACACAGCTCCTTCAAAATTTATACATATGTACGTTGGTTTTTTTTGTACTTGTGGACAGACAAAAGCAGGAAGTGGTCACTCAGACTGCAAAGAGGTGGGACACAGGAAAAAGGAAAGTCCAACCCACCAACTCCCCACAAATAAACCATTCCCCACTCCCCACTCCCCAAAATTAAGACAGTAATGCAGGCCCCTCCCTGCCGAGGAGCAGGGACATGACGTGACATGGCAGAGAAGAAATAGAACATACAAAGAATTTAACAAACCCTCTTGAAACACACAAGTGCCTCATTCTCCACTCCCTACAGATTTAAAAGGAATCAAGTTCAGATGTAATTGCTAATTTCCACACTCCCCTTCCTCTCTCCTCAACCAGAAACAAAAAGTGGAGGAAAAAAACAAAACAAGTAATCACCAGGTTTCACTAGTGTGCAGGGTAGGGGGAGTGTCTGTCCATTACATACATTGACTCTTAGAAACTATGTTACAGAATTTCCCAAGCATGAATTACAGGCAACCCAGTAGCACTGTACAGGACTTGGCAGAGCCAGCAAATAGTTTTCTGTATCCCAATAGAATAGTCTTCACCAATAGTTAAGAAGCAATATATACAGCTGTCCAATCGGGGAATCACTATGGTACATAAAAACTGTACTTGGAAAAAAAAAAACCTGGATTTCATCCTATTTTGGAAGGTGGTGGGTGTTTTTAGGTGGGTCATGCTGCTTGGTGCTGTTATACTATACAAGGCTAAGGGGAGAGGACAGAGGAAAGATGGCCCAAATCTATGATAGATCAGCTCTTTAGCGCAGCTTCACTTATGATACAGGAGTGATCAGAATTCCCTCGATATTTACATCCGAATAGTCAAGATAGGGGTTTAAGTACGGGCTACTGATACTCCATTTGTTGGGAAACTAACCCTATGAGCCATTCCACACAGTTTTTAACCACCACCCCTCCTGTGTTACATTATTCTCCACAAAAGTGTAATGATTATTGTGAAAGGGTTGGTGAGCCTAACAGCAGTATGAAGAGTAAGTGCAGCAAAACAAGATTAAACAGTAATAATATTAACATTAATCATAATAAGGCAACAAACAAAGACAAAGAAAATGCTGGTAAAGACAGTTTCTATTGATATGACCTGGGAGAGGAGTTTTGGGGGTGGGTGGGGAAGGAAAGGGGGAGCTGGTGCAAAGAAACTGATGTGAAGATATCTTTCCATTAAAGGAAAACAAAGTGTCATTTTAACTTAGTCAAAAGAAATCCCTACCCAACTTTCTATACACACACACAGACGTTCACACGCTCACACACACACACAAAGAAACAGGCACACACACACACACCAGCTGGAAAACACCCTATATTCCTTCCTCGAAAAAGAGAGACTGGGGCTGTAACAGAAATTTGTGGGCAATTCCTGGTCTCCTGGTTTTTATGGTCTCTCCTGAGAACATTGCCACTTAGGACAAAGTAACCAAAATAAGTAACTCAAAATTAAAAACCTCCCGAAAAGCTCGCCCAGTTACACATTATCTGTCACACTAAGAGACTCTGACATTTGTGAGCAATAGCATGGCATGCATGATACACTACTTCATTGCCCTCACTGTCCAATCCTATAAATGTGGCAGAAAAATGAATGACGAGGGAGAGCAGTATCGCTGCATGGTAAACCATGCAGGAGAGACGTCAGGAGTTGGGGATGAAGGGTATCAATAAAATTCAGATCCAATTCCTACAGAATCAATTGGGGGTGGATGAAACTCAATGCAGTGTCTACATGTAATATATAGCTATAAAACCAAACAGTAAAAAAAAAACTTGGTTTATTGTTATCATATGAATGTAACTACCTAAATGTCAGTAACCCATGTAATGATACTATAGCAGATGAACTAGACTGACTGGTGCAAGAGGAGTGGAGGAGTGAGAGAAAAACAGTCAATGCACAGACTGTGAATTTACAGAGCAAGAGTGAGATATTAAGGGAGGGAGACAGACGGGTGGAGAGAGGGAGGAGGAGGAGGAGGTGAGAGATGTAGTCCACACAGCCCCGTCCAGTCTAGCCCAGGTCGGCACTCCTTCTCTCCGTGGCCCCGCTCTCATGCAGCTCCTGGTACAGTAAAGCGAGGGGACGATGGACGATGAACGGATGTACTGAGGTGGAGAAATGGATGGAGGGCGTGGTAGAGGGAGGGCGGAGGGTAGGTAGGCGATACAGAGAGAGATAGAAGGAGGGCGAAGGGGGTTTCTTGGTCATTAGCAACCGCAGCCTTCCCTCTGGGGCTGTGGTTCGCTAGTTAGCCGGCCACCCTGGGGGGCTGAGGGCTTGTGCTGGACCCCTGACTCGGCGGCGTTCAGGTCCAGGCTGCCATCTTGGATGTTCTGGTAGATCTTCTTAGCAGCCTCCAGGAAGGCGTCCTCAACATTCTCACCCCTAGACGCAGAGATGCACACAAACACGAGGAGAGACACAAACAAGAATGTAAATATGCTAAAGGACCATTCATTTTCTACAGTAACTGAAATGCTGATGTGCAGACTTACGTTTTTGCACTGGCTTCCAGGAATAACAGACCTGTGGGGCAGAAAATTGTTAAGGTTTTGAGGAAGTCTTTGCAGAAAGGGTATAATATTTGTTATGAGTAGTTAATAACAGATTGAGAAACGTAGTTCAACTCTGGGGTGAAATGTATAGGGCATGGTGCTGTTAGGGGGGTGTTGTGGCCGTATGGCTGGTGGGCACCCAGAATCTATCAGTCACTCAATTTTATTTAATTTAATTTAATGTATTATATTCAGACGCATTCAGAGACTATAGTTCAATTATAGAAAATACACATGCTGTGATATTAACAGTAACAGTGCCGTTGTTCAGATGCACACAATAACATACAATCAACACCACCAGTAGATTAATGTTCTATCTTGCTCTGTTTAATATACAGTTTCTGATGGTGTAAAAAGGTAATATGTCAAAACATGAATCCAGATAAGAACAACAGAAAACATAAAATGGGAAATAAATAGTTCTCCATCCCTCTTCCCTCTGGCTCACCGTTCTCCTCGGCAAACTGCTTCGCTTCTTCGTATGTGACGTCCCTCTGGGCCTCCAGGTCAGCTTTGTTCCCTATGAGGATGATGACCTGGGTACAAAAGGAGAGAGGAAGAATGAGACAACCCTCTAGACAATGAAAATCTTTTATAAGCTACCAGTGGCAATAGGGTAAGCACCTCACTCATCAAGCACACACTAACATGTAATTACTATGTTTGGATAAAACCTGTGATTTATTTACTCATGGATAGGCCAGCTATGTCATGCAGCCATAAGAACAACAGTGCTATATTGGAGCACAGCATATGTGCTGTTGCCATTAGAGCCTAGGTAAAATGCATAATTTTTGGCCAATCACATTGTTAAAATCAACATCAACAATTGGAATCGGCCTCAGAAAACCCAATCGGTGCATCCCTTGAGGCAACTCATCCACTCATCATCTATGAAAACAGCTGCATATACACCGATCAGCCACAACATTAAAACCACTGACAGGTGAAGTGAATAACATCGATTATCTCGTTACAGTGGCACCTGTCAAGGGGTGGGATATGTTGGTCAGTTCTTGAAGTTGATGTGTTGGAAGCAGGAAAAATGGGTAAGCGTAAGGATCTGAGCGACTTTGACAAGGGCCAAATTGTGATGGCTAGACAACTCGGTCAGAGCATCTCCAAAACGACATGGTATGCAGGGGTTAGTACCCACCAAAAGTGGTCCAAGGAAGGCGCCCAAGGCTCATTGATATACGTGGGGAGTGAAGGCTAGCCCATCTGGTCCGATCCCACAGAAGAGCAACTGTAGCACAAATTGCTAAAAGTTAATGCCAGTCAGAGTGCCCATGCTGATCCCTGTCCACCACTGAAAGCACCTACAAGGGGCACGTGAGCGTCAGAACTGGACCATGGAGTAATGGAAGAAGGTGGCCTGGTCTGATGAATGACGTTTTCTTTTACATCATGTGGACGGCCGGGTGTGTGTGCGTCGTTTACCTGGGGAAGACATGGCACCAGGATGCACTATGGGAAGAAGGCAAGCCAGCGGAGGCAGTGTGATGCTCTGGGCAATGTTCTGCTGGGAAACCTTGGGTCCTGGCATTCATGTAGATGTTACTTTGACACGTAGCACCAACCTAAACATTGTTGCAGACCAAGTACACGCCTTCATGGCAACTGTATTCCCTTTCAGCAGGATAATGCATCCTGCCACACTGCAAAAACTGTTCAGGAATGGTTTGAGGAACATGACAAAGAGTTCAAGGTGTTGACTTGGCCTCCAAATTCCCCAGATCTCAATCCGATCGAGCATCTGTGGGATGTGCTGGAAAACAAGTCCGATCCATGGAGGCCCCACCTCGCAACCTACAGGACTTAAAGGATCTGCTGCTAACGTCTTGGTGCCAGATACCACAGGACACCTTCAGAGGTCAACAGAACAGAGTCCATGTCTCGACAAGTCAGAGCTGTTTTGGCGGCACAAGGGGGACCTACACAATATTAGGCAGGTGGTTTTAATGTTTTGGCTGATCGGTGTACATATATATACATACCATGTTGTCTTTATGCTCAGAATTCAGAGCCTGCCACTTGACTTGAAAAACACTGACTGGAAGTGGAATATTGTGGAAACAGACTACTTTGAGAGCTCACAGGGCTCTGTAAATGAGAGCAGTATGATTTAGAGCTAATCATATTTACCAAGGAATCCAATTTAAAAAATGCACAGTGCTCTGGGGCTTCAAACAAACTAAGCAGAGGAAGAGACACAGGAGGACCAGAGAAAGAAAGAAGACAAAGACAACAGGGATATACTTGACATAATAGGGATGAGCCAGGAGGGAAAAAAGTGGTGGGTATAGAGAAAAACTGCGAAATACATGGGGAGCTATAGTTGGACAGAGGAGGTGAGTAGGAAATAGAAAAACAGAAACTGAAACACAAATAAAATGAGAGTGCACCATCCAAAGTGCCGATGAAGGGACCCTGAGAGACAACATACACATACTTACAGTATTGGGGTTTGTGAGGTTTCTGGCATCAGTCAGCCAGCTGCTAAGGTGGTTGTATGTGCTTCTCCTGTGTGACACAAACAGGAAGAGAGAGGTTACCATGACAACAGGCAAGACAAAACAGTGTGCTGGCTCTGAGGAGGGCTCACAAGAGTGTCTGCAGCATGAGACAGCAGCTGCTTGCCTGCTACAGCGTGTCACTAGGTCTGGAGTAAATATGAGAGGACAGCATCATTACAAAAGAGACAGATTTGGGGGTTATGACACATACACACAAGTGTAATGGATGTAAAACCAAAATGAAGAAACAAAGGTGTGAACTAAGCTAATGAAAGGCGAACTATAGTGAAACTGTAAATGGGCAGAAGAAGAAAAAGGACACTGGGAAGGTAATTAAGGGACATGAAGTCCAACTGTGTTCAGTAAAGCAGATAGGATGCATATCGTACTATTAACCCTGTTCTGTATTGATCTAAGAGAAGACATGCAGGGCTAAGAAACCTGTCACTCCATGAAAAAATAAGACCTACTAATAGCTGCATATAAGACGTTTTAATACTTTAATAGGTCCTGCCCAAACAAACTGAACTAAGGAAGTAAATGCTCCAGTTCAAATAAACTATTCCAAACATGTTCGGTGTGAACGCAAGCTTAGATGAAACACTGGTCCTGAACGCTTTCCTGATGTTATAGTGTAATCCTAATTTCTAAATTGAATTCATTCAAAAAGGTTATAGCCTAATCCTAATGACCACAATCATTCCTGGCTACATTTGGCATAGGGGACTGGAGAATGCTTGGAATGCACTTTGACACACAGACTTTTCACAGACTCGATTATTCTCTGACCCACATTGTTTGTGTGGGCAAGTCCTGCAAACAAATCTGTTGTTTCATGTTAAGTCAATGTTCATACACTTACTGAGGCAGATATGAGAAATCAGCTTGAGACTATACTGCAAAGGCAGTAGGCTTTTTGCTCAACGCCTTTCTGTTAAATCCAAATGATTATCCCATTTTCCTGAAATAACACCTACTACTATTCCTGTGATCCTGCAGAGTATAAGAGGCAATCATATCTGCCACTTATCAACACAGATCTCAATAAAATGTGTAAATAAATATATATATATATATATAGTCTTGTAGTCATGCATTATCCAGCAACGGTTGTAGACAGCCACATGAACAGTGACATAAACAAAGCCTATACAAGCATGGTCCAGTTAAGTAATGTTTCTGTGACTGTGAGGGCCTTAATGGGAGGTGGGCGTGGCCTGGACAGACATTCCACATGATGAACTGTGTTTATTGAGCAGTCCACTGATCAGGCAAAAAGGAGAGAGAAGAACCATAACAAAAACTGGCCATATTTGTTCAGGGAAGGTCGACTGTCCAGTTATCAGATGCTTTTGCCCGTTTCTCTTCCTCTTATATACACAGACTGTAAAACACTCCCTGGAGGAAAGGCTAGAGGCAGATGAACGTAAGAGACTGAATGTGTTTGTGCATGTAGTAGACGGTTATATCATACACCATGAAAGACTCGATGGCAAATGATGACCATGGAGGAACTGTGTCCTGTACCTGGTGATGTCGTAGACCATGAGTGCCCCTGCAGCTCCGCGGTAGTAGGAGCGGGTGACGGCCCTGAAGCGCTCTTGGCCTGCTGTGTCCCAGATCTGCAGCTTGATCTTCTGGCCACTCACCTCGATTATCCTTGTACCAAACTCCACGCCAATTGTGTGGGGGCAGTCTGCCATGACTGGGGAGAGGAGAAGTTAAGATATTGTGAAAGGTGCAAGTCTTCAAATGAAGACTACTTTGTGGAAACACAGAATTGTGACTAGGTGGCCCTCATTGTGTGCATTAACTAATGTCATGTGATTGGTGATTGATTGCAAAGCAAATCAATCATACTGGATAATGGAGCACAGCAGATTCTCAAAAGTTTGGTTGAGTTTCATGAAAAAAAAATAATGGTACAAGTATTTGTACACATGTACATATTTTTCATTCTTAATCTCAAGTAGTTCTCCCGCTACCACTGCTGCTATTTTGCACACCCTCAGTGGTCATACATTTCCACTAGTTCTAGTGTTGAAATTGGTGGTTGCGTATGTTTATGACCCTTTTTTGCTATATCCATATTCTATTTGTGTTTGCTGTATACTGTTACCATTTGCTGCCCTATTACCTCCATGGGGATCATTAGTTTTGCGCATGCGCACACATGCACGCACGCACACACGCATGCACGCGCACACGCACACACACCTCATCTCCATTGTGAGCCAGTAGCAGGTGCATCAACTATCAATCCCACAGTCTCCAGAATGATCATTCAGACAGACAGTTCTCTACGTCATAAGTATCAACAACCAGAAGGCAGAGAATTTCTTCACAACTGACATTTAGACCCTTTTCTAAACCAGCCACAGTGTGTGTGTACTGTGCTTCTTGTCTTTGAACCATGCAGGATGTGCTGGTGGATGAATGAGGAACACAGCATCTGGCTTGTTAATAGTGGCACTAAACAAAACTGAGTTGAATGGTAATGGGAGGCTGCAGCTGACTCGCACAGAAGAAGAGTCTCTCACTGTTGAGCTCACACTCTACTTCTATGTGACTGACTTCCCCTGTATATAAAGAAATCTAAAGCGATTTAGGCACTCCAGTTGAACCTGGCAGCCTCACATACACACACACTGATGAAAAGTAGTCATAAAATTAGGGCAGTACTTACATTTCTTTTCTGTGAACTGGTGAAGCAAACATGACTTCCCTACCCCCATGTCCCCTGTGGAGAGACAGAGAGAGGAGGAGAGAGGGGAAGAGATAGACTCAAGTCAAGCATGAGAATAATAGAAAAACAACAATTCTCTATTCAAGCCTGCAGTCAACATGTTGTCCCCCATGCATGATGTAGCAGCCCCTTTGGGTCAGTCAGTGACAATCCTTAACATTTCTGTCATGGGGAGAGAGAGAACGATAACAAAGCTACTGCTTGCTGTAAAACTACAGGATAATTAGCAGTTAATGCAATGTTAGAGAATGGACCTCAATGTGGAGAGTTGAAAGACAGCCGATATACGATCATATGACAAGAATTATCAGCCATCCTGTGGAGCTCAAGCTGCTTGAATTGAATGCATGCTGTTTAATGGGATGTGGCAAGAAAACTAATGTCCATGACTATTTTGACATTAATGCCCCTGATCCTGTTGGCGTGGCTAACAAGCCATCTGCAGTTCCTGATCCCTTTAATTGCAGCTCTCCAAAATAACAAAAATAATTATAATAACATGTGCTTTCCAACATCAGAACAATTTTTAGAAGTCTGTATCTGTGCCAATAGTTGATGCTTTGAAAAACAGCCTAGCACAACACACATCTTTCTCAAATATATTTTTCGCCCTGTCCGTCTGGTGCACTTGTTGTGGCCAGGTTTTTTCTTGGCAAGAAGTTACATACACATGCACAAGCATCTACACACAAATGCATATACACATGTATACACACATAAATACATACTTGCTCAAAGCAAATGCATGCACACATACCTGCATGCTCGTATACGCATACATACATGTTTGATATAGGAATAACCTAAAGCTTCTCTTAAAGATCACACCACTCCCATCCCACAAGGCTTCCCAGCACAGCTCATGATCAAACAATAAGAATACTAATACAATAAACAATATTTTATAGCTTCAAAATTGAGAAGTGGCTATGGCCATGATTATTGGCACCCTTTTCTAATACTTAGTGGCATAGCCTTTGGCAATGATGACTGCTTCCAACCATTTCTTGTAACCATCAATAAGCTTCCTGCACCTTTCTGCTGGCAGTAAGTGGGAGTTGATAACACTCATCAATTCAACCTGCTTCAATGTTTGAAGGATTCCTTTGACCAACTGCAGATTTCAGGTCTCACCATTGGTTATCAATGGGATTGAGATCAGGACTCATCACTGGTACTCCACAACAGTCCAACGTTTCTCTTGAACCATTCCAGGATGTGAGTTTTGGGACATTGTACTGCTGGAGGACCCATGACCTTCGATTGACACACAGCTTTCTAACAGTGGGTAGCACATTTCACTCCAAAAAGCCTTGGTAATCTTCTGATTTCAAGATGTCCAGTTCCCGAGGCAGCAAAGCAGCCCCAAAGCATTATGGAACTTCCACCGTATTGGACTGTAGGTAGGGTGTACTTTTCTTTAAAAGCTTAATTTTGTCGTCTGTAAACAAAGCATCTGCATTGCCAAAAAAGATCTAATTTGGTTTCATTGGTCCACAGAGCATTTCCCCAAAGGATTTAGGTTTGTCCAGGTGGGTCTTGGAAAAGATAAATCGGGCCTTCTTGTGTTTCTCTTTCAGCAGTGAGGTCTTCCTCAGACCGCAAAGCCCTTGTTGGTTCAGTATCCAGCATTTGGTATAGGCTGAAACCATTACCGCAGACCTCTTCAGGTCAGCCTTGAGCTCTTTGGATGCCATGCAAGGCTCGCACCAACCTTCGACAACATCTGAGATCAATTTTCCTCTTACCACCATGCCATTCTTAACACACATTATTTCACAAATGATCAATGGGGGCACCATAAATGCAAACACATTTTCTCTCAATGTGGTCAATCCAATTTCATTAAATTTGGCAAGCATTAGGCAAAAGCATTAGGCAAAAGTTTTGTGGTGGTTGGTGCATGTAGGCGTGGCCTATAATAATGGCATGTAGCTCATATTGGGCTCAAAGGTTATTAGGGCTTGAACCACAGAGTTGCTGCTGGTGGCTGATTTTACTGTTACTGTTTGTTTTCATCTTTTGTGGTTAAATGTCACTACAAGCTGCACCAAACTACTACATCATTTAAAATAATTTCTGTTTTGTTCTCTCTCTTTTACTATCTGCCACACTCGACCTGAAGGTCCTTGAGCCTGGCCATCTTGGGATGTGGTCAGTTAACCACACCAAAGACTCAGCAAAAAAGTGAAACACAAGCAGGCCATTGCCTCTCCAGGTGGATCCTATATTCTCATTCACACAACGCCTTGGGGCCGAGCTAACTAACTGCCATTAGCTTTGAGGTAGGGTGTTTTCAGCGTGACAGCAGCAGAGGGTAAATAGTTTGGAGCTGTCAGTGTCTATGGTTGTGCATGTGTCTGTATGTATGTACAAGACGATGTTGTGACAGGGACATTTAGACCTCTTGGGTTTGAAAACATGTTTGCAAAGTGGAAAATATTCCAGGGAGACCCATAGGGTAGTGTAGCATTAAACTATGAGAAGTAATGGCCAACTAAAATGACATTCATTAATCAAGACACATATTGGATCCACTCACACAGTGTATGTATATATAGATATATGTGAAATAGTTTATGGTGACCCTTCTATGGACCTTGTATCAGTAGGTGGCATATCAGTGAGCTGTGAACTACCTGCAACCACTGGCTCAAAACCTCTGACCGATATAAAGTAAGCACATGCACATTACAGACCACTAGCTAGCCTCCATGCTTTGCTGTTTGCTGGCGTGGCTCACTTACCGATAATGATGTATTTGAAAATGTAGGAGTAGTTGTACGGTGCAGTGGCCATCGTGGCTCTGAAAGACAGAGAAGGGGAAAGATTAGACATAATGTAAGCAAGTCAATATGGACAATGTTTTGCTTTCCAACTAGAAGAATCAAGTTTGTGCAAGTGGGCGCATCATTTTCATGCTATACGAGATCTCTTTAAGTCAATTCTATTAACTCCCAGCCAGTGTCAGTCTTTACAGTAGAAATATCTTTGACCGTCCTTACAGTCTTCTCTAACACTTAACCTAAAGCCTGACCATATTCAATAGTACTGGGCTTTGAAATGTAGGTATGCAGACTTAATTGGTTTATTTTACTAAGTATGTGAATTAAGAATTCATTCTTATTTACAGTGATCGTCCTGTGCAGAGATAAAACGGCAAGAGCAATGGCCATGGACAAGCCAGTAGAGGGTTTCTGGTGTCATTTAAAAACGCCTCCAGGGTCTCTCATTGTTTTGTACTCAACCTCAGGTAGCCACTTTCAGGAGCAATTATGTCATTATCACAGGCACACAAAAGCCGAGGGTGGGAAAACATCAAGAGTAGCTCATAAGTAGGTACATGCCTGATATGCATTACAGTCATTTAGCAGACGCTTTTATCCAAAGTTACTTACAATAAGTGCATTCAACGTAGGAAGGCAAGAGAACCACTAGTCACCAAAAATCATAAGTGCATCTCCCCAAACAAGCATCTAAGAGCATAACCAGGGCTAAAGTAAAAGTGAAATCTATCTATCAAAAGTTATCTTTAAAGTTTAAGTTATTTTTTTTTTTTAAATAAATAAGCAAGACATGCCCGCAAAAGCTGGTCAAAAGTAGGCTACAAGTCCACAAATAAAATGTTAGAGAAAAATAAATCGTAAAATGTTTTTTAGTTTATAATAATACAGTTAGGCTACCATTAAAACAAGGGAATATTTGTGAGGCCACCTGAAATTTGAAACAACATGAACGGCATTGGCTGAATAAATAGGAACACTCCGTTCACTCCGCCAAGGGAGTGTACTGAATCTGTACTTGTATGGTAGGCAGTATCGATAATATCTAGAATAAGGTTACAATGATTTTCCATATTGTCCATCAAGATATGTCGTTGTCAAAATGTCAACCATAGTTTTTTATTTTCTTCACAATAACCCACAGACCTAGCCATTATCAGTCTAAATCAAATCAAGGCCAGTGAATGAACTACATTTCCTGAACATAAGCAGTGTTTGCCGACTTGTCTCACACAGATCCATTAGTGGGTATTCGGCATTGCAACAACCAGGAGGTAGGCAGGCAGACAAATGCCATTTTTAATATGCGGGGTGAGGGAACCTCTACAGCAGCCAGTAAGCCACGTCTCCTAACATTACCAGGCAGCGCTCACCATGATACCTGCTCTCTCCACAGCACATCTGTTCCTCAAATACTAGAACAACACCCCAGTGACACCGGCTAATTGATATGGCACGGGAGTCAGAGTGCTTCCACGTAAAGAGTATGGCACACACACAAATACATAAACACACCTCCTACACCAGACTGAAAGCTAAAAATAGCACTGACACCTATCTGATATCCAGTGACGCTACATTGTTCCTCCACAAATAGTGCAAGGAAAATGTGATAATAGATTAAGCACACAATATATTGGCAAAATAATAAATCACACAGACAAAGTGCTGCTCCATTTGAACCCACACAGTTTTGTTTATGAATAAATATATATAAATATATCTGGCCATGAATAAGTGGATAAGCTTCAGAGAATGGGCAGTGTTTTATGATCGATTTTGCTATAAAATTCACTTTGTAATGATATCTCCTGACATCTAGGCTACTTTCTGGCAAGAATAATGTAAGGGAGTGGATTCAGAATCATTCAGCAGCCTAATGTTATTTGATAATTCAGTTAATTCTGTAGTTAATGTGTCAGGTTTCCATGCCCCTCGTAAAGACAGTCTTCCCTTATCCAGGAAGTTTCCCTTCTGTCTGCTGTTCATCAGAAATTGCGTTACAGTTTGAGTAGTTCTTGGAAACACAAATCACAGTGCCACATCAGACCTGGTGGCTCTACATAATATACCTACTTATTGCTTTGTTGTCAGCTTACATATTTTGTTCAACGTCTAGATCCTTTACTGTCATTTTATATTTGATCTGTCTGCTTCAATATATCTGCTGTTATGTATTGCCTGTGTCAGTGCCCGTGGCTGCATGTTGCTTTGTGTGACACCCTGTGTATTTCATGCAATGTTTGTTTTTTTTACCTGTATGTCTGTGTATTTTTAAAATGTTTTATCTATATGAGTGTTCTCTGGCTTCTTCAGGGGGGCTTGTAATGGTCCCTGTATTATTTTTATTGTTATGGTTTTCAAACATTATGTCCAGGGACTACAATTGAAAACTAGATGGCTATCTAATAATGGCACATTTACAAATATATTGATAAAAATGCACTGTCCCAGTAAAAATAAACTCAAAAAAGTAAACAAAAAGGTGATGCAAATCACCAATTTCCATCCAATGAAGGGTCAAAAACTCAACAATGCAACAATGACACAGCTTTGCACACCAGCTTGTCCCACCAAGTCCCACCACAATGTTTGAGGGCCTGGTGGACTTTTTTTTCCAGGCTGCCTCTCTTCACATGACCCTCATGTGGTGCCTTTTGCTACAGTGTGAGGGTTTTCAGTACTCTGGAAGGTCAGCTATTAGTTATGTCCACAACAAGAGCAAAAACAAGGTGTGGTACAATAGTTATATTGTACTTCTTTTCTCTGCTTCAGCTGTGCATTAGGTAGAGGAGAAATATATATTTTTTCTTAGCAAAGCCCAGGAGTATCCATCAAGGAGAGGGCGAGTCACAACAGCATGTGACCAGGCTGCAGTCTCAGCACTTCGCCCCTACTCTCCAGCACACTGATTTTCTAAACAGAGGAGCATTGTCACTGGCTTTCCTCCTCAACAGCCACTTGCTATTGTGGCAAGGATGCACTGTTTAAGATTCACTCAGATCTGGGCAGATTCTCAAGAAGTAATGACACATATAGTCATGGTGCTTTCACAAGGCCTAACAACAATATGATGAAATCATCACTACTGCTATAAGCACAGACTGCCCCAATGCATGCTAAATGGATTTAAGCGGATTGCTTTCGTTTCTAATATAAACTAACTGCAATCAAACATAGTCTAGATGGCAAAATGTAACGTTGATGTCAAAATTTCACCAAAGGACTGTAGTAATGACGTTTTGTGATAACTAGATACAAGTGCCTATCAAATTTATCGGTTGTATTGTGGGGCAGTTAAGCTAGATTTTGTGGTCGACTTCCATTTCTACTTTATACAATTGTTTGTTACTTGTCACTTTAAAAGGTAAGTGCACAAAAGGGCACACCGAACGGTATTAGCTATCTTTTAGCCTTCGGGACTAAAAGCTAGTGCTCAATACTGTTACGTTAATCAGACTATCACCACTACCATGCAAGAAAAAAATAACGTCAAGAAAGCCTGTTAACATGCATAACTTTTCTTGACAAAATCAACTGAAATAAGTTAACGTTGTTTATCTAACGTTAAGTCTTAAAGCGAGATGCCTGCTACCTGGCGAACGTTGGCTAGCTTAGCATAACAACCACCATAACAAGAGTCACGGCGTAGTTTTCTACAATTTTGGTTAAATTAGCTTACAATCGAAAGCATAACCGAAAATAAAATCCGATATTATGTTGCTAGCTAGCTACACAGATTGCCGTAGCTGATAACGTTCAGACCCCTAAATTAGCAATTTTGACAGCTGAGTTAGCGTAACGTTACCTTGCCATAACGTTTGCTGACATAAATTCCCCTTGACAACAAATTACGTGAATTGCACAAAGTTGTGTCAGTTATCTTCATTATCCCGTGTATAATCCCTTCAACGTTATTTAATTTGAAGTAACGTTACCGTGCTAGACAACTAACTCTAAGCCTGGGCATGATTTTACAGAAGACAGACACACCAAACTAACGTTAGCTAGCTTTAGCATGCTAGTTTGCTAGCTACGCCGTGAGGGCAGCTAATGTTAGTTAGCTTACCAACAATTTAAACGCGTTAGATATTTGCTATATGCTATAGCTGAGCATGTCTTTTCTCTGCGGGGGTTTTCAGTGTTTTATACTAATATCTCGTTCTCTATGCTAGCAACCTAGCTATCTGTCAATCAGGCTAGTATCGTTTGCTTGTAAACTGGCTGACTGCTGGCTAATGTTGACTGTCTTAACTGTTACAATAACCTCACTATATAAATACCAGTGTCTTTACATTTACAAGAAGTTACGTGTATGCGTGTATTTATATCCGTCGTTCTTTCTGTTCTTACCAGAAATTATGTGTTTTACGCTTTGTCGCCTTGAGCTTTTCAGAAGAGATCTGCAGGTTATCCTGGCTGAAGTATCTGCCTATCCAAGATGGCTACTTGCTGCACAGGGTTTCCTCCGCTGTATACAATGGGCTTCTGGGACAAAGAGCAATGGATATGCGGCGATATGCGCTGTGTGCGCCGATAGTGCGGACTATAAAGTATGGTGGAAGACAATCTTACCTGTACAGGTGTATTCCCGTATTTACCGTGCATAAACTACTCATTGGTGATTAAGGTGCTGCGTTAGATTAGAAAACGATCACTTAGGTTAAATCATCGCACGTGTTATTGAGTCCTTAGAATTTATTTGACCTAAATCCACATTCTTACTTTTTCTTACTTAAGTTTTTACAACAGTGGTGGTTTTCACTCTTCATTTACAAATAACCTCAAGGGGGAGTTATGTCAGTTAAATTCCTATATTTTAAGCCTATTTTATGTCCATGTAGCTCAACCTATGACCTACAAATTATTACACACCTCTCTCCAGGCCAGGGTCTGACAACTTTAGTGCCCTCCTTCAAAGCGAGGTTCAGATCTGTGACCTTATGCTTTAAACCTAAAAATCTAAATGTCTTCCGTGTTCAGGGAGAATTCCACATGTATCTCAGGCAAACAATTAGGACATAAAGAAAGTGGGAACACTGGACCATCTTTCAGGCCCCTGTGTTGGCAAGCATCCACCCTGCTGAATTGTCCTTAAGCAAGACCCTGAATCCCTATCAGCTCCAGAGGTGCTTTCTGTGCCTAACCTTGCACTCTGACCTTGCTGGGAGGGGGCATGCTAAAAGATCTAAAGTGATCAATAAAATATCACATTAAAGCAATGCTCTATTTCCACCTGCTGTATAATATTTGCTTAGCTCATTTTAATATATAACCCCTGGCTTGCGTGGCTGTTTCTTGTAAAAAGGCTCCTAAATAGTGACTAATGTTTTATATTAATTATTTCTAAATTTTCATTTTATACTCTTGGCGAAATGTCTTTAGCCTTCAGGCTTACCATTTGCATTTACTGCATCGTGATTCATTTAGATGAAACCATGTGAATCATGAGTCATTTTTAGTTTGCACTGATTGCACGCTATTATGACAGTGAAGAGCTTTATGCAGGGTTTGTCTTGCTATAATGATAATAAAATGCCAAAGTTATTGATTTCACACAATTTTTGTTTTTAAAAATATGAAATGTTTTAATACAGTAATCCACAACATTACATGCCTTCAGTGTACAATATTTCTTACAATCTCAAATATAAACACATGCAGCGTGCATCTCCAAACGTATTCTGAACTGGACAGAGAACTGAAAAAATAGCTTTCCTGTTACAAATAGCCTATCACTTAGTGTTTAAAAGAATATAACTCACAACAAGTATTTATCTTTACAAGAAAATGAGCTCCTCAACAGAAAAAAGGTTTATATTTTCCAGTACAAGTGGACATCAAATTTTATAAACCTGAATGAAGTGTTTTTCTCCAATGCCAACATGAGTTAGGCTATATCTGAGTAACTGCTGAATGAATTCACTGATGACTGTGGGCTAAAGGATCATTTCTGTGATAAAACCTTAAACTGAGAAAATAATTATCCATAGAGTTATATTCCATTGATCTGACGCGTAAGTCCAAGGGAACGTTGTGACAAAAGCTACTATTTCACATTGCTCTGCCACACATTAACACCATACAGAGTAACGCTCTCATCCAGCCCTTAACATGAACAGCTAAGAGGAAACACTGAGAGTTATTAATACAAAATATCTAGAAAATGTCCTTTTGAAAGGAATGTTTCTCCCAAATTCCATGTGAATCTGACCAGTGTGTTCTTCTCCAAGCTGGCTTCATATCACAACCACAACCTCAGCAGCAAGAGGCTGGTCAGTGCACAGATGTAGTGCAGCGTGCGGGGCTGCCAGGAGGGGGTGCTGTTGCATAGATCTGAGTCACAGCAGTGGATGCGCACCCCTGGCAGCTCTTGTTGCTGGCAGTGTCTTGATGTAGCACATCCACTGGTCAGGACGATACCCAGCGCCGCTGGAATGACAGGAGGACAGAGATAGGACAGTCAGTCAAAGAGGAGTGACAAGATGGTGGCGGGCTCAGCAAGAAAAATCCACAAGTAAGCACCAAATACTGTAATGAGGGGAGGTTTGAAGATCTTAAAGGCATACTCGACAAAAATGTCAGCAGGAAATGTTAAAAGAAATAAAGCATCTGTGTATTTTTACCCTTTATCAATAAAAAACACTTGAGAAGCATACTCCCTCTTCATGTTACTCTGTATAGTTAATATTTTTTGAGTGCACTAAAATCTGTTTATAGTCTTTCTCTTTGCTGGGTAAAATACATTCAATATATACTAACAAGTGCACTGCATTCCAGTAAAGTGTATCAAACCTTAAATATCCTTCCTAAATTCCAACAGAGCTTTGAAGCCACCGGTGATCACCCAACTTCTGGTTGTTATATAGTCTTGAAGAAAAATACTGCCCTCTTAACTGAGTAAAACTACCCTAACTTTGCATAAAGCAAAGTGTTATTGATTTTATTATGTTTTGTGTTTTTTGGACCAAGAAATCTAAAATGTCACTATGATTCCTCGTTATGTAGCATTAGCTGCTACATTTTGCTGACATCTGTGTGACTTTTAACACAGAATCAAACCAGGCAATGATGGTTCTTAGACTACTCTCAGACCAAAGAATCATCTGAACATCACATAATAACAGGAATTATCCTTTAAGCCTTTGCAGGTCATGTTTATGCCTATCAGGAATCCTCACCTCAGCTGCAAGACAGTGACAGCTGGGCTGTGTGTAGTTACTGTTCAGGAGAAGGGCAGTGGACTGTTTATGGACAGATGTCCTGTAGCCGGGGACAAAGGGGACTAGGACGCTAAGTCTCTTATGAAACTTCACCAGCATCTGCTTGATTTGGACTTGGTTGGCCCATATAAATATTAACAGGAAGACTGATCACAGATCACTCTCAAGACACTGCTTGAAGATTTTGACACAGCCCCTGTCATACATGTGTCTGATGGGTGTCAGTGGCTGGCCTTGTTATGTCTCTGAGCCAATGGAGCACAGTGCCACATCAGCCCTTTCGACAGGAGTGGCTTCCTTAGCTGTCAAGCAAAGGAACAGCTGGATTGTCCATGCTTCCATGGATATCAGCAGAACTCCTCAGCTGGCCATCACCACCCTGTCTTGGATGTCTGCATCCTCCATTTGATTTAATATCAAGCAATGACTGACTTAGAATTTACTCAGCAAAGTGCACCAGAGTATAGTTATGTAACTACCCTCAGTACCCTCAGCAGACCAAGAACATTTACATGGAAGTATGATTAAAAATGATTATGCTGATGTCCAGTGGCACGCCTAAGTGAATATATCATGATTTAATAATCTGCAATCCTACTTTAAATTTGCTCCAAATAAATATCATACACAAAGGCATTCATTTACTGAGTTAGAGGATGATGAGGGAAGAGAAAATACAATTCAAGGTTGTTAGTTATAAAGTATTGGCCATGAGAAGTCTACTCACTGCTCTCTGTCTTGATGCAGAAGCGATGTTTGAAACCCTTGTGTGAGTGGGTGCAGGTGATGACCTCGGGGTTGGAGCAGCCCACGTCCACGTACCTCTGGCCCTGGATGATGTTGCAGCCATAGCACTGCAGCCCCTGGACTGCAGAGGGACAGGAGGACATATATAACATCTTGTTAGCGTACATCCACTACCTTCCATCCTCCACCTTGGTAGAATCATTATTATGCCAAGTGGTTAGTGTGCCTGAAAAGATGAGAGGACATGACCGCAAGTGTGTGACATACCTGCATATGCAGCGTGAGCAGGAGGCTCTGAAAGAAAAGAACCACTGAGGACGACTCACATACCATTCTGACTATTACTAAGATTTCAAGATTGCATTTTTCACATAATAAGAGCAAAGATCGGAAGATTGAAAACACAAGCCTAAGACATGTCTGCCTCAGGTCTATTCCTGTAGTGTTTACAATTTTGGAGAAAGAAACAATAGAAAGACAATTGCCTTTCTGTTGTTTCAGTATAGTTGTTTTGAAGCTATGCAGCACATCTGCATGGCAAATGAGCTAATTTTGAAGGAAATCCATTGTGGGAAATCAACTCCTGTGTTTCAAGAGAACTGCCTTGCAAGAAGCATCAAGACGATTCCCTCTGTATGTCGGTCTGGGCTGAATTTCTCACTTAATTGCTTGGGTTGCTGTTATTAGAAATGTATTATTAGAAAATAATTTGCGTCACCAGGGTTGGGCTACAGCATGGGCTTCTTTCTTCTTCTCTTCTCTTCTCTTCTCTTCTCTTCTCTTCTTTTCAACAAGTCCCAAGCATCTACTTATGGCTGACTCACCCTCAGTAGTCAGCTCTCCCAAGCTGTCTGCCTGCCAGCTCCATAAGCTTGTGATCTCAAAGCCCTGCTTCTACCACTCAAAGCCCTGCGAGGGGTGGAAGCTAAAAAAACCTTGTGAAGGACCAAATCGATATGCTCTGTTTGTTTTCCTCTCCTCAAGTGACCCCTGAAATGATAGAGGCAATTATCGTGATTGCTTGCCAAAATGGATTGGTCTCATTGTAACTCATGATAAAGGTTTGGGCCCATGTTACAAGAGCCCGTCATACAAGGGATTTCACTCTTTTCATAAATATCACAGTGTTCCCAAGACTTTTTTCATCTTCACTTTCCCTCGCCTCCCATGCCACTGTCTCACCTCCTAAATGGCTAAGTCTCTCAAGAAAGTAAGGCGAAGATTATACGGCACAAATCCACCAGAGCTTAAAGAGACTGTCCTTGAATGCAGACTCCTCACACACCTGTGGTTGACCTCCAAAATCCTCCACACACAAGATAGATCAGCTTTGGCTGAAACCAATCCTCTCTCTTTATCTGCGCAGTCCTGTGAGGGCAGAGAGGGAACGCGAGAATGCCGCCTCTGCTCTGTTAAATAGCCCACCAAAAGCTCTCATGGAGCTTTCAGGAGCAACTAATCCTACGCAAATGCTCTTACAAAAATCACTTTAGAAATCTGCTGAAATCAATGTAAAGCCTCACAGGGACAGAAAGCACATGCCAGCCTTTAGGGAATGTGTATTATTATACTAGCGGTGATACGACATTAAAGTGAAAGCTCTCATAAATACTGGAGTATATCCCTCCGGCTGGGTGATGGCTGTGGAAATGGATAGTGGGGGAATAGTCATTTACAGTCAACAAACTAAATTTGATTTGGGAAACCGCTGTGCTGTGATGTTGTTACGTACTCATTAAACATTGAAAGGGCCTGTGTGAGCATTTATCAAAATAATGAGGCAATATTGGAAAGATATTCAGCTCACATGTTACAGTGCAATCTATTCCTTGCATTGAACACTTGTTGGATTAGATTCAGATGGATTATATTTCATTTGACCGTAATCTGACTTATATCATGATATGCACTGGAATAATATTCATGCGTAGTGTAGTAGTAGTAGTAGTGTCACCACATCTATTGGCTTTTATGGTCGCCCTATTGATAAATGCCATATCGCTAATCTGACCAAGAGCTTACTTGACACTCAATCTTGGGATCAGAGGTGATTTGACACAGACCCAACACAGATATAATCAAGAAAAGCAACAACTCAGCACACCGCATTTTCACTTGTTTGGCCCCGAGTGAAACAAAGGTTACAGCACAAACCGAGTCAGGTCAATCATTATTGCTCTATAGGGAAATTTAGTTTGCCACTTCTGGTTATTATCTATTGTGTGGGGCATAGATTTCACCTCCCAGGGCAATTACATGCAAAGCAAAGGCAGGTTTAGTGGAATAACCCTTCCAACACCCGCTCATTTTTCTTCTCTGTCACATGCAAGTGTACCTACACACCACACACACACACACACACACCGTTATCCAATGCAACCATCATTACAGAGACTCTCTCTTTCCCTTTTTATACTGCACTTCCTTATCCCTCACAAACACACCACAAAAGAACACATTTCAACATACACACTCACATCGTACTCACCCTGTGTCAAGAAGAGAGCCCAAACCAAGATAAATCCAAGCCCATACGCCAGCCAGGTATGTAAAGTCATGGATGCAGCACAGTAATGATGGTCAGTGGTCAGTGCTGAAGGAGAGAGAGACAGAGAGTTGCTCTCTGCTCTCATCCAGTATTCCACAAAGAGAGAGAGAGAGAGAGAGAGAGTACTAGTACAGATCCCACTTTCCAAAGCCCGAGAAGCCAGTCACACTCTCCACCTCAGCCTCAGTGAAGCGAACGCACACTCCCATCCACTAAGGGTGAACAGCCAGTGTGAGCCCAGTGAGAAAGGGAGTCAACCAGCCAGACAGTCAATCAGCTAGGCAGCCAGTCAGGCAGAGAGAAGAGGAGGAGGAAGATGAATGAATGGACTAAATAAATAAATGTCTTCTTCAGCTGTCTCCTCACGTCCAGAGTAGGAGAAGCTGGTGCAGTTCGTGGCTTGTTGTTATGGCTCAGTCATAAGACGAAGAAAAAAATCTCCCTCCCCCTCTCATCTCCTCCTCATAAACAGAGGAACAAACCTTCTCTCTTTCGTCAACAGAGAGGAAAACAAACAGCGTGCCAGCGTTGTCCTTTTTTCAGCTGGAGCAGGCACAATAATCAGGATTAATTCTTGATTGATAATCCATTGCTTCTAATAATAGTCCTATCACAATGTGTTAAGAGCCCAGACACTAAATGGGATGGCACATAAGGGGCCAGGTGTGTGTGTATGAGTGTGTGAGAGAGAGAGAGAGAGAGAGAAAGAGGGAGAGAGAGAGGAACAGAGGGTACTGTATGTGTCTGTGCGCATGTATCTGTGTCTGATGACCACACACACACACACACACACACACACTTCCCCAATAGGGCAGGTTATCTCTGTTCGGTGTATCACTGTGCTGCACACTGGGGAGAAAATTCTATCTAATCAAGAATTAAAGAGTAAATCCTTTCTTAGAGACTGTAATGCCGGAGGATAAGGCAGGCTTTGCAGTAAGCTTTCATTCCCTCCCCACCCAAAGCAACATATGGTCAGGCCCGATAGACGGCTGCCAATGATTGCTGTCACTCATATTAAGACATATTTCAGTGCGGGGGCAGATTTTTCCACATACGTTTTCATTACACTAAAGTACTGATAAGCTTTGATTTCAGTAGTGCTCAGTTACAATACAAACAATGCCTATCCAGACCCTGTAGTTCATCTTTGTGTGTGTGTGTGTGTGTGTGTGTGTGTGTGTGTGGTGTGTAGGTACACTTGCACACATGCATGTGCCTCTTATTTTGTTAATGTGTGCAGCTGTGAGTCTTTTCTGTGATTTTATGCATGAGTCATTG
>CABFOQ010014856.1:13748-24145 GCA_900660455.1 Gephyroberyx darwinii | reverse complement strand
AGACACACACACACACACACACACACACACACACACACACAACCCACAGGGAAGGCGGGCAATTTGCGCTGGTTCTTGAGTTTGTCCTCCTGCGGGTCATCTTCCATCTCCTTTCTTTTTGGGGCTATGAGGAACCGATCCACCAGGTAGGGAATGACCACCTCCGTCACCTGGTTCACCAACTGGGTCATTATCAGCAAAGATGCCAGACGCTTTAGGGCGAGAGAGAGAGAGAGAGAGAGAG
Source organism: Gephyroberyx darwinii (assembly GCA_900660455.1). Classification (NCBI taxonomy): domain Eukaryota; kingdom Metazoa; phylum Chordata; class Actinopteri; order Trachichthyiformes; family Trachichthyidae; genus Gephyroberyx; species Gephyroberyx darwinii. The sequence continues at coordinate 23,901 of CABFOQ010014856.1, read as the reverse complement.
AGAGAGAGAGAGAGAGAGAGAGAGAGAAAGAGATTTCCATTCAAATGTTTTTATGCTAAGGACCGGTCCGGTGACTGGGTGTAACTTTTTTCCGTCCTTGCTGAAATGTGCATGTGCCCCAAGTCTGCATAATTTCCATACGTGAAAATGTTTCTGTCCTTAAGAAAGTGATAGAATACAAATGCAATAAATTACGATGGAAATGCACTTTTCAAATAAGTGATGACGTAACTGAAAAGGTTCTTGACAAGTGGTTAAAGATCAACTCTGTTCTGAGCTCCTGCTGCGTTTGATGAATCCAACGAGGCTGCAGTCTATTGCGCAAAACGAGCAAGGAGCTGTCCCTGGTGCTGAACACTGACCTCAGCGCAAACTGTGGACTGGGCGTCATACAGTATTTGATCATACAGTATGTGTGAATGGTAGAGTTTAGCAGTTACCTTACGAAGCAGAGGCAGATCCTGCCTGTAGAAGGCAATATGGAAGAGCACGGAAAAGAAGTTGACGAAGGTGAACTGGAACAAGAGAGAAGAGAACACGATGAAGAAGCCTGTTGGATTAAGAAGATGCGCAGAGACATGACAGTCTAACAGTTTCAACTTACTTTGACATTTCTGGAAAGGAGAGAAGAGAAGAAGAGAAGAGAAGAAGAGAAAATAAGAGGATAAACTAACCACCAGGACTTTGGCTGTTAGATGGTTCTGGTAGGCCCACTCCTCTCTGTGGTTCTCTGAGGGGGAATATGAGATGGTTGATTGGCTGTCCATCAGTATTATCAATAGCAATACAACTGGTTAGATTGCATGGTCTGATCCCCTGCACTCCATCTGCCAATGTACTTGAAAACACAGTTCCTCCCTCTCTCACCCTCTCCTACACCCCCCCCATCCCCTTTTCTCTCCCATTCCATTCAACGTGAGCCACCTCCAACCTCAGGTGAGCTAAAATGGACCATCCCCAGTGCTTTTATGCTATATATAATCCCCTCCTTTTCCTTGTAGACACACCCACTATCTCTCTATCCCCCAAAAATCTGCCAATAGGGAGAGATAATTCCACTTGTTTCTTAAAAAATTGATTGGCATTCTTTCACTTGTTTTAAGAAATACAGAATTATTTTCTTCCAGTGTATTCGTACAATCCTGACTCTTCTCCCTTTCCGCCTACTCACCGTACTCAGTCAGAGACAGTGCCACCATTTGGTAGACATTTGCCAGTACGTTTGTGTAGATGATGTGGACCAAAGAGGGCACGTAGAGCATGGCCTGGGACAGCAGAGAACCCCCATCCTCCTGCAGCTGCTGCACTTGGTCCTCCCCCCAGTAGAAAGCAAACATACCCAGCACCACCAAACCTGCAAGAGAAGGCAGGACAGGACAGGAGAGTTGTGGTTGGCAGTATTACCAGGTGATAATACGGTAACATGCCGTGTTCATCCATTTCATTCAGGTGTTGCTAATTCCTACCTACAAACAGCCCCACCACTGGGACGGACACCAGTGTTATACGCAGCTTTCTCTTCCAATCAGGGAACAGCGGCTCTACGCGATCTGTAACAGGGTTGACCCCCAGGTCACCGTGGAAACCGGGGCGGGGCTCGGCGAAGCGCTCGGCAAGGTGCAGGGATCCCCACTGGCAGGAAAGCGAGGCACTCCGGCGCTTCCACAGCTCCATGAACACCGTGGACCACAAGATGCTAAAGACAGCCACGATGATGTGACCGCTGAGAGACGATAAGTCGCTTTCGTTGCTTGTGACGTTCGATTCAGAGACCGACTCTACCATCTCATTCTGAACACCATCTGCGTTGGGCGAAAATTCACAGTGTTAACTGGTTCATTTTTCATTTTGCCCTATTAGCCCAAACTAAATCACTGGAAATCTGAACCGAAAGAGACAGTCTCCTAAACATCAGAGAGTGAGTCCTCCATCCAGAAAAAGTTGGAATATGCTTGAGTATATACTTTCTGTGGCTTTTTGAGGCTTGCTTTCTCATGAATTCTATAGCAAACATATATATAGTGCACATAAACAACCACAAACAGATAAGACAAACAGAAATACACACACCTACCTGAGAAGAAAGTGATGGCTAGGCTGAGTATCGCTGGTGGGAGCAGAGCCCAGGTGTAGAAATTTAGGAAGCTGAAGTAGAACGCTATTGTGCTTCCAAAATATGCATGGACCGCATCTGGATAAAGGGGAGAGTAAATGTGTAAATGTGTAAATGTGTGTACATGTGTACAAAATATAGCAGCCATTACTGACCCACCCTGCAACCCCCACCCAACCATTTATCGTGAATTCTCCAAGCTATTCCTCTTGGTGGTGCATTGTGGATGTGGATGTGCACAGTGTCTCATATGCAGTGCAGTGCTCCGCTGGTGTGTGTGTGTGCGTGTGTGTGTAAGTTCCACCTACCCAGTGGCTGAGCCAGCTGATTGCTTGCATACCAGGCTTTACTGAGCTTCTTCAGTTGCTCGTGGTTGTGGAGGGGAACTGTGTCCACAATCACACCCGCCCGCTGAAGCTTCTGCCCTGCAAAACCATTTACTATTACAAATCTGGCGTTTAAACAATGCTCTAATCCACAGTGTATTAAGTGCAGTAGAATAAAATCAGTATTTGTGAATCCCATAAAAGGATAGAACTTTTACAGAGTACAGAAATTACTAATAAGGCTAACTAATAATATATTTGGTCACAAACGCATGGTCACACATTTAAGTGTGTGAGGGCACATGCACACACACAGTCACATGCACATACATACACACCAAGCAGTGGGGGTCGATGCTGATCAGAGCAATTTCATGATTGAATGAGAGGAGAGAGAACTGTTGAGGTAGGCAAGAAATAGATACACATGGGACATCTGGATACTTGGTGGCTACGGCTCACTCACAGCCTCTCTTTATGCCTGGTAGAATTACTAAATGATTCATTCTCACAGGTTTGCAGCAGAGAATGTCAAATATTTACAAGTCAGCGTGGTTATCAACATGACAGGCAAACAGAATTACGTAATTGATGATGAGATTTGTCTTGCCAATGTACTAAATATGTGGCTTGGCTGGAAGTCCTTTAGTCTTGAAATCTTATCTGAATTTAGTGACATTGGCAGATTTGTTTCACTTGTTTTAAGACTCAATACTGAATTAAATCACTTGTTAGAGTGCATATTGTTTTCAGTGTGTGTGTACCCTACTAGCATCTTTTTTCTATGTCCATGAAAACACTCTGACATAGTGACAGATCTCCAGACTCACAGATGTTGTCACGGTTATGCAGTGTGAGGCTGTCAGGCAGGCCGGGTATCCTCAGGTCCCTCTGGGCTCGCAGGCCGTCCAGCTCATACTTCACTATGTACTGTCGCTCTGCCAGGGTCAGGAATGCTTGCATGTCATCTAATACACACACACACACACACACAAAAGGAAAAGGAATGCAAGTAATAGTGAGGGATACTAAATGTAAAATAAAATATTTATCAATGTCAGTACAATAAAATAAGATATTTAAAGCCTTCTTTTTGGCCCCCTTGATTTGGCAGCCTGTGTTATTTGCTAAAAGACAAAGAGAATACTGCATTTGTCTTGAGATGCATTCAGGGCCCATAATAACAACTTCAGACTTTAACTGAAGAAAGTTCACCCCACCCCTCCCATCCCCCTTGACTGAAGGTGGCCTGTAAACACAAACAACACATAAACACTAAAGCCACGTTTAAGCTAGCTAATCAGAGTAGAGATCCAACAGAAACATCTACTGAAGACATTATCTATCACAATGCAAAATCCTGGAATAATAATACTGCTTTGTTATTTGCTTCCTTTTTTTAGCTTGAGATCAAGGCTTATTAGCCTTCCTGGCTGAAATGTCTTGAAATGAAAAATCTGTAATTGTTGAGCTATTAGTACTGATCAACAACCCTGTTAACCCCTGGCAGATCTATTATGGACATTTTGTGGTATAGGGCAGAAAACCTCTTACTTATTGTGGCTTTAAATAAAACCAAAGCTTGTGTCTTTTTTCATGTTTGATGCTATTTTAAAAATAGCACCAAACAGTACAATAGTGTACTGCTCCTTCTCGTATGTTATTGCTCAAATATGCATGTGTGTACTGTATAGAAGTGCCCACAGCTCTACCGCCTTACCTGAATTTTTGAAGTTGTCCCTGTTGTTGTAGGAGAAGGCGGCCATCACCCCATTGTGTAAGTTCTTGCATAGACCCAGCTCCTCGGTGGCTCGGAGTAACGTGCACCGCGGGGCTGAGACCACGATGATATCATCACCAGAATCCTCACCTGGGTGGGCCAGTAATGCAGCACCTGGGGAGGGGGAAGTGAAGGCAGGGGGAATATTGAAAAACCTTATTTTACAACCTGTCACTTCAAGAGAGGAAGTGAGGGGAGGAGAAAGGAGAAGAGGGGAAAGAAGAGGGGAGGAGGTATATGTAGAATGTGTGTGAAATGTATCTGCGTTTTATGGATATTTTCATCTCAGTTATTCAGCGGATGCTGTTATCCATGTGAAACAGTAGAATAAGCTTACATTCCTCTTTCATCAACATTACAAGCAACCAATAGTAAGGAGTGCAAGGTTCAAAGCCGCCCACAAACTAGATGTAGCAAACATTCCTGTATCTGTAGAAATAAAATCCAGACAGAAACCATGGAGGTTTGTTACATTTACACTGTGATTCAATCTATGTTGTAGTTATGCTGTGGTCGCACTACAGCTAGCAGTCTAGGATCACATCAAAAGTCACGGGCAGGACTCAGTGCGGTGTTGGAAAAGGTAATAGAGGTTTTTGCATGATTTAGGCATGATTTGCCAGGGAAAAGAACAGATCTGCCTTGTCACGGTTGAGCTTCAGGTGGTGGGCAGATAGTCAACTGGATATGTTAACTAGGCGAGTAGAGGTGCATGCCTTAACCCTTCAGCATGTCAGAGGAAAGAAAAGAAAGCGGCATCGCAGAGCAACGATAAGGGAACCCAGCGCCGCCACTATACAGCCCAGAGATCGGCCGTACGAAGGTGGAAAGAGCTGCAGAAGCTGTTTGCAGGTGCTGCTCTGGCTCGACCCACGTCTCAGTGACTGCATTTACATGGACGAATGAAAATGCATTATCCATTCAAACCTGGTTAAAGTAGTTTGAATATCAGAGTGGACTGACTGTTAACTTGCAAATGGCTTCATTTGGGTGGCCATTTACATGAGTCATTTAATTAGAGTACACTCCAATCAATACTGCTTTTTCCCAGGCACAGATATGTGCCTGCCTCTTATTTTATGATGATTAGTAGCCTGAAAAGTAGATGAAGCAGTGACGGCTTTATATTTGCCATGATGAGTGTCATTAACTGACTTAAACAGGTTCATATTGCAAATCATTCACCTCTGGCCTTCATTTAACTGTCAGTCAGTTAACTAAATGTATCTACATTGCCATCTGGTGAGTGGGTGGCATGCAAAAGCCATCCAGTAACATGACGACAGGCCACAGAGCTCTCAGGCTAGGAGACTTGAAGCACTGGAGTAAAATAGGCCCATATGCTTTGAATTATGATGGCTCATAAATGTAAAGACAAGGCAACAACACCCAACCTTTCCAATGTAAAGAGATATTACTGCAACTAGTCACTGCCAGATGACTCCTCCTCACCTCCGTCTTTCTGGGGAGCGCTAATAATTTTGATGAGCCACGTCTTCGTCTCTGGGTGGACCTTCTCTCCGAGATGGACCAGGACTAACGGCTCAATCTGCTCCGACATGCAGCAGGGGGAGCTGACCTTGGTCCAACCTGCCACAGAGCTGATGTCACTCACTCCGCCCGGGAGCTTTCCTTCCGGAGCATTCATCTTCTGGGCTGCGTCGCCGCCAGCACCACTAACATCACCACCTGTCGTACTCATGGCGAGACTGTAGAGAAAGGTAGGAAAGAAGGAGTTAGTAGAGAGAGATTTCATCATCACCGCCTCTGTCTCTCTGAGAAAGATAGAGAGGTAGTTCACTTTCAAATACCTAAAAGTTTTAAGGTGGTGCTTTACTCTCCTATTAAACTCTTTGGTGGACCACTATGTGTTTTCCTTTTCACATTGTGGATCAAAATGTGAATAACCCCACACCATACCCAATGCTATATGTGCTCTTAGACAAAAAACTGCTTGCAATGCTATCACCTACACCTCTTAATAAGCCGGGTTGATGTGATGATGATGGTACAGCATAAAATTCATATTCATTCATAATAACAACTTAATCAAGACATATTATGAGCTGAGTTGACACCAGAAAGAAAGCCTATTGTAGTTATGTATCCAGTTAAGCAGAAAAGACATTTGACCTGAAGAGTAACAAGCCCTTCTATGGGGCTAAGGTGAATGCTGGGTTTGAATCTGACCTGAGACCTTTGTTGTATCTCTATCAATCTGCCCCCCCCCCAAAAATCCCCAAAAGTCTATTCCAACATCCTAGAGAAGATGTGACATTCAAGGACAGAGAGATCAAAATGTTGTTTGAGAAAGACGATAGTGGAAAGAGTTTAACTCACTCTGTTATAACTTAGACTGCAGAACAATTTCATCAACAAGAAGCCAGAACTTATCTGTTACCTGTTACCAGCTGTCGATTTGCGTGCTGCCAGCCATAAACAATCCTTGCAAAGTCCTCACGCTGCCTGTAGTGCTGTTGGATGAGCACTGGACAGAGATGCTGCAACAGACATTATATACTGCATTATTTACATAGTTAAACACCGTCACATGTAGATGTAATGCATCATTTTGCCATTACTCATTTTACTGTGGCATTTGCATCCCCATTGATTACATTTTAATGCCATTAGACTGGTTTCCAGAGCTCTCAGCTTTGCATGTGAGGCTGCACAGCTATAACAGCCTGCCATAATACACGCGTTGTATTTCATCAGTCAGACACTTGCTGCAATGTCGGCTACTTGCTGCATTTCTCAGATATTAATCTAACGGCTCTCGCGTGGCATCTTGGGAGGAAGCGATGCTTATTGCAGCGCTGACAGCAGATACAGGCTACTTCCTGTGCTATGACGGAGCTTTACAACACATCACAACTGGGCCTGAAGATAAACAGACATGCAGATAGTCTTGTGGGAGAGAGGGCGAGAGAGAGAGAGAGAGAAGCTGACAGTGGTACAGTCCTTCCTTTCTTGATGAATTTATGTTTAGAGAGAGAGAGAGAGAGAGAGAGAGAGAGAGAGAGAGAGAGAGAGAGGATGAGTCAGGAAATACAATACCTGATGGGGCGTTGATGATGAGGTTCTGCAGCCGTACAGGCCCACACCCCCTCCAAGGTCCTGTTTGAAATCAGAGAGAGAAACAGGGAGAGGGAGGTGAAGGGAGAAAAAAAACACATGTATAGAAAAGAGAAACCAAACACACACACACACACACTCACACACACTTACCCAGGCGGAGTGTGTGCTTCTTCACTGCTTTATGCGTATGTATATGTGTGTGTTTGTGTATGTGCATGGGAGGAATGCGGAGAAACTTCCCTAGATTGCAGGGCGTGGAGGGGTTGTTTGGTTTGTGTGCAGGCTCCTCCCTCCTGCTGCTGCAGCCCTGGGTCCTACTGCTCCACTGGGCTCTGCTTCCCTGTATCAGCTATAGCTCACTGTGGAGACCACATGCACCTAAAGACGCTGTAACGCTGCTGTAGTTTTGTTTGTTTGTTTGTTTCCTGTGACTTTGTGTATATGTTGTTGCACTACAAACATTTAAAAAAAATTGCTGACACCTACACAAAATGTTCAATTCTATTAAAGCATGAAGCAAGATACCGTATGTATGTGAAGGTACAAGATTATACTTTACATTATATTATAAAAAGGTTCATTTGAGCTCATTGGCAGTTGACCGGCTCTCTGAAAAGTGCTTCCCTTAAGTGTCATTTTATGATTCATGCAAGGTTTTTAAGAAGAAAGAAATCCAACAAGTTTCTAGTAAGTGGCCTATTGTATGGAAATGATGAGTCATACCTCATAAACTTGTGATTAATTAGGGAATTGCTATAATCTCAAATAGCATATGGCATGGAAAATACATATTGCACATCTGTCATATAAAGCATTGATAAAAAGAGATTGAAATATAAAACTATAAGAGACTAAGTAGATAGTAATGATATCCTAAATGATGATGGTGGACTTCAAACTAGTACGGGTGCCAGTCTGAGCCTTATATACTGTATATACTGTAGGCCGGGTCAGACTGCCATTGCATCAGCTAATCCTTAAAATAACAAAGGAGCAAACAGGAATAGAACAAAATGTACCAGGACAGGCAGGCATCAGAAATATACAGACATTTATTTACAAATACATCTGCCTTTGCATAGACATTTAAAATTCCAAAAAAAAAGAAATTGTGGTAAACAGATTTAGGAAACATTATTTTTTTTGCACTGCGAGGAAAAAATTCCCTTCTCAGAATCAAAGCTTACACATTTTTTGTTTTTTTTCATATAAATATACATAAATAAGATCTGTATATAGTACCTCATATCAACAGGTGGAATCGTTTCACTCTGCCGAGCAGCCATCACAATCATTAATCGTTATACTTCTTTATCATTGACATCATCAACCGTCTCCACCATCATTATCAACGTCACAAAAAATATTTTTGGTTCTTTATGAAGCCATGTCTTTCTGGTTCTGGTACCGAAGTCATCTTTTTTTTTCTTCTTCTTCACAGGTAAAAACAATGGCTTGAACATTCATCGTCAACTGCATTGTGTAGAGTAAGACAGACAATGTCACCTTTTTAAATCAATAGATATCAGTACTGTAGATAACATGACTCAGTAGTAGCCCTTATGGAACCTATTAAAACCTGTTTTATTAGACAGTGATACCGTTTTTTTTGGTAAAACAGCCCCTTGAGGCTTACCTGGTGAAATAGTAACTGCTGTGTACAATGTATAGGAAAAACAAAGCAAATGGAATCAACCACCTGAATTACTGAATTTTACTTTTTTTTTTAAAAAAAGGTTAAAAATATCTATTTTTCCATATATACGAATATATGTACATATGTTATGTCAGTGCAAGTTTTTCTTCAAACTAGCAAGTAGCACATTCACACTGAAGTCTACCTATGTATGTTAGCGGTTTAGATCAAGTTTGGTCAGCTTTAGTCATCGGTGTCGTCGCCGGGCATTTCGAGGGCGTCTGAGGTATCCGCCAGTCGCTGTCAGGACCTCCCCGCTGTCCAGTCAGATGCCTGATTGATCGTCATCCTGCGGGGATCTGCAGGGCCGATCTCAAACTCCTTGCTATTTTGAAGTTGAAAGAGTCTGTCACCTAGCTGTGACCTTTGACCCCGAGATCCCCACAGCAGGAAGTACCGACAGTACTGGCCTCACGCCCTCAGCTATGTCCCTCTGGCACCTTGACAACACATAACATCCATCCGTCTATTCAGCCGCACTTTTCTTCACCCTCCATATCCATTCATCCATTCATCCATCCATCTTTCCCACTATCTAATTGCATCTACCCATTCATCCATCCAGCCTTTCCTCTAGCCATGCTTTTTTTCCCTACACAATAAGAAAGCATCTCCTCACTCTGACAACGTAAAGCCTGTGCAATTGAAGAGAAAAAAAGCCTCCTCCTCTTCTGTATAAAACACCTTACAAAATATTTTTTTAAAACATCTTAGTTGTATCATTAATGGCAAAAAAGAAAACAGAGGAAATGTGACAGCAGACTTGCAAAAGCAATATACATCTCCAAGTGGTTTCAAGCATTTAGCACAGAGCCTTACTTTACCTTTACGCTACAATGCATCAGCGCATTATAGTCTCACGTTCACGGCTATTCGGATGATTAATAAGTTAAATCTAAGCTATCAAATGAATCTCAGCATGTCCAAATATGTGAAACCAACTGGTTGTTATTTTCTGCTCTCGCGCAACGTGTGATGTAGCAGTGCGGCTACGTCGGTAGCTTAGTGGCGAGGGGGTTGTGAACTGTGACTGGTGTGTGACGGGGGACTTTAAGGACATTACAAGGCCTCTTCAAGCAGCAGCTATTATGGGGGGAAGGCGGGGTGGGTGTGGACGGGGTGTTTTTCCTGAGTTGCTTTTTAAGGCACAAACTGGG
>CABFOQ010014853.1:2069-26249 GCA_900660455.1 Gephyroberyx darwinii | reverse complement strand
CCGCGGACCCCGCTTGGACGCGGCTGCTGCTGGCTCTCCGGTCTCCACCCATACAGCCGACTGGATCCTCCATCCCCGTCGGCTCCATACGCGCCCTCGCCAGTCTCTCACCCTGACGAGTCCCTGTCGCTCGCACATCCACACGCACGTTAAAAAGGCCCGGCTGCAATCAGGCTTAATTGCCCGCAGCCGGTCCCGGATCCAAGGTAGAGGCAGTCCACCAACTCACCTCTCCCTTGGATCCAGGCTTAGCCTCACCCACCCTCCTCCCAGCCCGCCACAACAACTTAATGGAAAAATAAAAATAATGGAAGAAACCTCGGACATGGGCAATTCAAAGATGGATCCCCCAGGACAGCTGAGTGTGCAATAGGTTCTGAGACAAAACAATAATAGTAACAAATAGTAACTCCTGCAAATATCTACATCAGCTACCATTTTTAACCTCTGCAACTTCATAGCACAATACCGTGAGTAAAAGAGAGACTAGGTTGTTTTCTCACAGAACCTGTCTGGTGAATGCTTTGAATGCAGCAGCTATCCAGAACCTCCATGGAAACAGGCCCTTCGAGCTGTAGAGGGCAAGGCGAACAGAGGGACCACATAACCCCATTTCTGGTAAAAGCAGGGTTATGGAGAAAGGCCACAGCTAACAAGCCAACCATCCACTCCTTCTACCTTAAGTAGTGCACTCTCGGGCTCTAACTCTCCCTCGAGGAAAAGAGGTAGAGGGAGGAGAGATAGAGCGAGAGCCAGGGCATTATCGAGGGAATGTCATTTTGCTCTCCTGGGCAATTTGCATGCCCTAATATTAATTGCCATTGAAAATGCTTGATTTGATTAAGGGGGAGTCCTGCAGGGGCCCATGACACTCAGCAGCAGAGTAGAGTGGAGCAGTGCCTTTGCTCCTCACCTTGTTATGTTGAAAGGCGACTAGTACAAGTGTCAATGATGTACACAACACACACAACCCTCTCATGAGTGTTTACAAACTGTTTATTTCTCAGAGCAGTTGGTGAGCATTGACACGATGGTTTCTGCATGTGAGAGAGATTTATTTATAGAGAAGGTCACAGCCTTTGTATATGTCTGGACATGGACAACAACCCTGAAGTATACACGTGTTAAATAAATTATTTGTATGCACTGAGTTAAATTATGATTCACAGAGCATTTGAATATTACACACATACACAATAAAAAGTTGGCATTTTGGACAAGGCTACTGAATTGATCACAGCTTTAGATATGGGACTGCAGCATAAGCACACTGTAACAGCTATGCATTTGCATTCTGCTGATTTCTAGCAGGTTTTCTATATATGCCTTCCTTTCAGTGTGGACCAGACAGCTCAAATGGATCTTTTGTTTTGACTGCAAAGGGTGTACTTGTGCACGGGTCTTATAAATAGGAGCTGACAATAAAATATGACTTAAGGGAGAATTTACTATTGACTGAAAATGAAATAGCATCGCTAGTGTATCACCACAGGCTGGTTTACATGACTGTGTGTGTGTCTGCATAAATATGCATGAGTGAACGTATGTGTGTGTGTTTTTCTGTTACGTATGTGTGTTGTTGTAACTTCAGTCTCTCTCTCTCTCTCTCTCCCCTTTTGACCTCTGCCCAAGATCATTAGCATACAGTACCCAGGATTCCAATAGGCTTATCTTAATGGTCTTCTCCTTCAAATGAAACTTGCTGCCAGCGAGTTAAATCTTATGCTCAATGGACTTACTCGCTGGATTATTGGACCTCAGCTCTGTGCATAGAACACTAGTCTGCATAATGACGATGGAGTCAGAATTCCTCAGAGGCTTTTATGATTTAACTTCTGTCATAAAACCAAAACACACACAATATTCAGAATTAATTTCAAACACTTTCTTGTTTGTTTTGTCCATAGATATGGCATGCAAATGATACAGACAGAAGAAAGGATTTTCATTAACATCCGGTTCAGACATCTTATCTCTGTATCTGACTGAGCTGTACAAGACAAGGATATCATCTCAGATCCATGGTTGTAAAGGGGCCGTTATAAAATTCAAACTTTGTGGTCAGTGATGTTTAATGACAGCACTCTGAAAATGTAATTTGTTTGAGCAGTTAGATTTACAGTTATTACATTTTAAAAAATCCATACATGTTACAGGCCATTTCAGATTAGCTCCAATGAATGCATCACAACTGCATTTAGTGTTGATTGGCACCCTTCCAAAACCGCATAATGTGATGTGATACTTTACTGATCCCCAGAGGGAAATGTTTTCACTTTTTCACCTTCACAGGGAGATCAGCAGAGGGTCAGCTATATAACAGTGGCCCTGGAGCAGAGCAGGGGTCCAAAAGTCTCAGTCCACTACCAAGAACTCTTGTCTTTCATCATTTATCAAAAATAATTTCATTAATAATTAAAAATAATGTTTTCAGAGTTAAAACACTAGCAGTAGTGACAAAGAGGACCATATTAATTCAGTCAATATCTTGTATTAGTTATTAAAAGACCAACACAATTCACACTGTGTACTAGGAGCATACATGTAAGAAATACAATGTGAGAAAACCTTACCAAATGGTGTGTGAAGATATTCAGATATATTTCAACTTCATACAAGATCTAAACATTTTAATTTGTATCAGTTCAACATAATGTACCTATAAGAAGTATCAACTGAGTAAAAAATTGTATTAGTTTTTGATAAATGATGAAAGGAAACAGTTCTTGGTAGACTTGGTAGACTGTCTTGTGGTCATTTATAGCTCAATGGTTAAATGGGAGGTGCTTACACTGCAAGTGTTTGGGGTAGAAATTCACATACTAAAATGCACTCAAGGTATTGCTTGTCATTTTGGTAAAAGTGTCCTGTCACATCAAATGATGTAACATTAAGAGCGTTACACATGACTTATAACTTCTCTCAGGGGTCACCATTCACCATTCACACAGTATCACCTGCATCAAACAAAGCTGGTGGTATATCACACAGAGATTTAACAAGCAGTATTATTTTCCCTCAACAGGGGGAGATGTGGATCTCTCATGTTATGCCTAGTCCTGTTAGTGAAAAGTACACCTCGCAGAGCATCCTCCCCACAAAAACACTTGGCTCATTGAAGTGGCAGACAGAGATCAGCCCTGCGGTCTCCCACTACCACTATGTTGCTGATCTGGCCTGAACTTGCTGTTTTTATACCATAGCAAGGTATTACTCCCTGCAGTATGTCACTTCAACTGACTGCAAAGTAAACCACATCTACACAGGAACTGTCTGGTTCATCATTGTAAACAGTGAAATTCTGATTCTATGTGTTTTCTCAATGTTTGTGTTGCTGTGAAAAAATCAGATTGGTGCCATGAAGAGTTAAGAAAACAAGAAACCAATTCTAACTTAAATATTGGTATCTAGGTGAACACACAGTATAGGGTGACCAGACATCTGGCATCTGGCATTGAGTCCCCTGTCCATCTGGCTCAGCCTGTTAACATATGGCTATTTGTCTGGCACTGAACTTCTGTCTGAACTTCGGTCTGAACTTATTATTGGTGCAAATGTAATAATAATAATAATAATAATAACAATAACTTTAATTTAAGAGTGCATTTCAAGGTAGCCAAGGCACTTAACAATGAGAACAAAATAAAAATCTCATAATTCATTTGTTTAAAGGAGTTAACCAAACCAACTTATAACCATTTGCTTGCAAGGCCTGTGATTTTGGTCATAGCTCGCAGTACTGGGCTTCAAGGGCTTCTTTTTCATACATCCATAGCGGTTTCACAACCACAGCGGCAAGCCTTGGGCCATCTCACATCCTGTTAAAGTGTCCTCTGTTTGGGGGTCAGGCTTGTGGCCACCCTATAGCAAATTGCCAGAAGACTTATTCTCTGTGGCATCTACACAGCCAGCCTCAGGAAGATGATAGTTGTATTAAAGATGTGGGACAGCAGTGATATTCTTTTGTGCTGGTACAGACTTCAGAGCAGTATGCAGTATACTGATATTCATAGCTTTCATCAGTTCTCTACAGGAAGTGGGCAGAGACCAACTGCTGGGCTAGGTATTGCCAGGCAGTGAGAGGGAACATCCCCAGAAGAAACACACAAGGGAAGAGAGAGTGGTTCACACTGAGATTATATGCTTGGCTGGGACACATCTGCATTATAGATTTCATCTCTCTCTCTTATACAATTTCTCTCTCTCTTGCTTTGTTCTACACTTTCTCTCTCTTCCTCTGTCTCTCTCTTACTTTCTCACACACTTACTCTCTCCTCCTTCCTCTCTTTCTCTCACATGCCTATTCTCTGTCTCTCTCAGTTACTCTCATTCCCGCTCTCATTTACTTTGCACATGCTACCGCTGAGAGACACCATCATGTGTGAGATGAGTGTGCTTGTCATTGATGTGGGGAAAAAAGCTGGGGAAGAAGCTTGTAGGTCAGATGTTAATTGTTAGGCATCCAAAAATGGAGTTGGTTGGCAAAAAGATCACTGACTTGTGAGGGAAAACATTTTCTTTTTTACCTGTTGTTTTGACACTGCCCTCCAGGCTTAGGTGAGAATGAAGACTAATTTTAGATGTGTCAAGAGTAAAGAGTAAGAGAACAGAAAGTAATGGCACTTTGTGCACAGTATACAAATATTCTATTTATTTCACAGTGCAGAAACAGCTTGCGTTAAATACCTTGCTAGAAATGTTTAATGTCAACCTTAGATTTGATGAGCAGTACAGAGTAGCATAAACCTACTGTGGTGCAAAGTATGTGTGTGTGTGTGCTTGTGTGCAAGCGTGTGTGTGTGTGTGTGTGTGTGTGTGCGTGTTTGTTTGTGTGCAAGCGTGTGTCTCACGCAATCATAGATTCAGTTTTCCGATTTCAACCTCATAGAGGTACAGTTCTGGACAACATTGTTGACACCCTTGGATTTTATGAAAATAAACAATTTCACAATTATTTCAGAAGACATTGTACATTATCCGTATAAAATGCAAGGGCGCCAATAATCTTGGCCATAACTGTGAATGCAAATTTCCATCCAGTTTCCTTCCAGTATTTTCCACTAGATGGCACTGTGCACATGGTTTTGAGAAAGATATTTTCACCTCTTGAATAGTGTGACTGTATCAAAGCACACAATCAACATCTATGATCAGTTATTGAGCCTGTGTTTTGTATTTAGACTTCATGCTACCAGACTAACTATGTTGCCATGGTAACACGGTGCACAAAATTCACTCAGTATAGTTCTCTTTCTGTCTCTAACGCAAGCCACTGGAATGCATAGTAGAGTTGAGTCAGCAAAGGTGGAAAAGAGGTGACCAAAGCTGACACTCTAGTCTAAGAGTGAATTAGGAAAGGGTCTTTGCCAGGGCCAGGTGCTGAGCAGTTAGCCCTTGATGGCTTACAACCAAACAATAAAAGTCAAATCTTGGAAATTGATGATCCTATAAAAGCCAAGTCTTGCATGAGCATTATGCCGTCCCGGTAATCCTACAGTTGAATGCAATGTCGGCTTAGCTGAATGTGCTCACACCTGTTTGGCAGCTATTGTAAACCTGCTTTGTCCAATGCATGCAGACAATGGCTTGAGATGTTCATCCAAAATGAATTATGGCCTCATTTTGGGCTTTAAAAACCTTAAATCTGCATTGTTCAATTCCCCTGCCTGCTCTTGATAAGCCCATTGATTTTGTAATGCATGATTGATGGATGCATTTAGTTGAATATACCTGAACTACAGACTGAATTCTTCCTGGAAACCAAGGTGAGAGCACTGGGCAGGAATGTCCCTGCTCTTTCTCAAAATAGCCATCATCAAATGGTGCTCCTCCTCCACACATGCCAGGACACCAAAGTCCACATTCTCACATGTAAGAAATAGGGAAAAAATCAGGAAAATGGCAGTTTAAATGCTTAGCTTGATCTCAATTGTGCTTGATAAACTGTCAAGTAGCCAGCACCTGTGGTGAGAGACTCATGAATAAAGATGGGAAACTGAAATAGTGCTTTTAGCATTCAGTAAGCTTCTCATCGTAGAGCAAACAAAAACACATATACATTTCAAAGGTTTGAAAACAGGTGGTGTGAGTTCAATGGCGCCACTGAATACTTCAGACTAATAAAGCTGTGGCTCTCCATTCAGTACATCTGTGACAGTGCTCTAGATTTCATATGCTGGAAATAAGGGTTCATCCGCATATCACCAGCTCCATCTGTCTGTGCACCTGCTCAACACATATCCTAACTGGGCTGGGCAGCTTAACAAAGCCTATCCAAACAATTTTGCAGTACTGCTTAATTTGTCTTAGTTGACAACCCGACTACATCTGGTTTTTTTCTTTAAGAGCAACATCAAATGAAACTATAAGGGATAAAGTAAAGTATGTCAGCAGTGCAAGAAAAATAAGTATTTGTGGCTTGATGTCCATGTTTTGTTACCACAAGTGCAGAGGCCTGAATATCTTTCAGGGCAAAATGTAGGACTGCATCATTTGCATTTAGAGATGTGAAGGGAATCTCAGGTTTTGCTCTGGCCTTTGGCAGCGGTGGCACACGAAACTTATTATATTCAATTCAGCCTTTTTCATTATCAAGACTCATGGTTATGAAATAGAGTAATACAGCTTCATCAAAATCATATGAAGGATCTTATTATACTGAAAATGTAATGGTTTGTATGTCTGGCTGGTTTATCCTGTTTTCATCTGTTCATTGTTCAGTCAGCAAGAATGAATCAGAGCAGCGACTTGGAACAGTAAAATTCAGAAAAAAGTAATTGGAGCTTCTACTGAAGTTCATACAGTCATTTAAAAAGCATCTGCAAAAAAGCAACCGAATCTTCATCCTGGGAGATTCAGCTGTTTATTGCTGAATGCTGCGAGGGGTTCCCTGTCCCACTCTAAAGACCGAATTTGTATGTGAACTCTTACATATGCTCTTGTGTCTATACACAACAGTTTGTTTTGTTTTCGTTGGGATTAAAACAATACAGAAACCCCACGCAATCATGAACATAAATGATTAATGACGAGCATGAAAGGTTAAGTCAACACACAGTTGTTTCCCTCTAAAACACACCAGCCATGAACCTAACCAGAATATTTTTTGAGCTTGTTCGGAGCTTGTACAATCACTGTTTCTAGAAAATATAGCTAAAGCTTGCTTCAGGACAACAACGCCAAGTATTGCGGCTATTGGCAGGGCACCCTGTTTTCAGTCAGAGAGATCTGCATTCTCTTTTTCATCGTCATCAAACTGCAGTTACCACCGGAGCGGGCTCTGCTGCTGAAATCATGCAACAGGATCTACAATTAACACCACACCTGTCCTCAGTGCTATCCTGAGGTGGTGGCTGCAGATTGATGACGATGAAAAAGAGAATGCAGCTCTTCATTTACCAGTGATTGTACAAGTTCCCTTGTGTTGTGTTGAATATCAAAGTCCATTATATATATATATTAAAATTCATTATATATACATATATATATATATCTAAGTTTATCATATATATCTCAAAGTCCATTATATATGTTACAAAGTTTGATGAATATATATATATATAAGTTCTTAATATTTATTGAAGTTCATAATATATATATATCAAAGTTCATTATATATCTATAGATATATATAACTTTGATAAATATTTCCTGTTTGGCCCCCCATATTTGTCATATGTTTATATATGTTAGATATTCATAGTCATCCTGCACATATGATGAGAGGGATAAACCACACCTTTGTGCATGGACACATCTACATCTGAATTGTGTGTGTGTGTGTGTGTGTGTCTCCCTGTCTTGCCCTTCTCTCATCTAGGCATTGTGTTTTGTAGCAGGACATTTGCTGCTAGTCTGAAGAGAACGGGGTAATAGTGCTTAACATATTTAGCCTCTATTTGCATTTGCAGGGGAAGGTAGGCTGCATTGACAGTGAGCATAGTAAAAAGACATGCTGTCACGGCGACTGGGACTAACAGGCTATTTGCACATTTCCTCCACTGTGTAACCGAGAGTAATTATCTTTCTCTCTGGGAAATCAATTCCATATCATGGAGGGTTTCCAGAGACCAGCTTGTACCCAGAGTCAGAAGCTGGGCAGGATAATGGCTACTGTGTACTACAAATCTAACTGTCTAAGATGCTTGTAATTATTCCTTTCTTCCTCCCACCCCTCCATGGTGATGACAGTTGAAAAAAAATAGGTTAGACACAGTAAGGTATTGGTATCTAAAGTAAACACAACACCATATTAAGATAAGTTATTTAAGAAGCATTATTTTCTGTGGCGCTTCTACACAGCTACATAGTCTGAGGAGGATAATACTTAAAGATGTTGAACAGTGACAGAGATATGGTGATGAATTAAAAATTTCCTGTTAAACTGTAAGAGCTGTGCAAGTTACATGACATTAAAGTAAAGTATGTTTGCCTATTTCACCTGTAAGAATGTAGCCAAGTAGCAGTAGAAGTAGAAGTAGCCAATCTAAAGTAAGTTGTAGATGCGCAGTTAGCTCCTCTTCAATACAAGAAGCTTGGAGGTGCACTTGGCACTAGCACCCACAGCATTTATCTGAATGCTGCTGAATTACAAACCATCAGCCACTGGCTGGCAACAGAGAGCGTTTGGCTTGCAGTACGTCTGACTTATACACACTAGAATGAGTCGTTGAGCAGTAGAGTTGTAAACAGACAGTTTGCAAATTAGCTAGCTAGCATGGAGAAAGAAAATTCAGTGAAGTCACTGAAAGAAACGCCTTTTGAGAGAACATTGCAAGAGAAGCTAAGAGTCAAAGAGCTTGGACCTGATTAGCCCTGATACAGGAACCTATGAGAATCTTTTATCATTTGGCTGTTTACTTCTCCCATAGGGTCCTGTCCTGCTCCATTGACTTTTTACTGCACGAAAGTCAGCGAGTCCGATAACAAACCCTTATCGAACCTGACTCTTCTTCGGCACTTTGCATGCACGCTGCTTATTGCGCAGACGCAAAGTGCCGTCTGTCTGCCATCTTGGATTTCATTACAATGGAAAATTTTGAGTATGCCTGTCTTTAACAAAGTATAAAAGTTTATTTGTGCATAGGAGATGGACCCACCGCCCCGCAAGTAGACAAGTGAAGGATTATGGACATTTGTTTAGGTCAGTGAAATTCAACGTATTGGTTTCGTTATCAGGCTCGCTGACTTTCGTGCGGTAAAAAGTCAATGGAGCAATACAGGACCCTATGGGAGAAGTAAACAGCCAAATAATAAAAGATTCTCATAGGGTCCTGTATCAGGGCTAGGACCTGATCAGCCTGTCATTATGATTCAACATATGGTATGGTATAACAAATTTTAGTGTACAAGATAATTATTCTAAAGAATTTGCAAAATTGTAAAATTGTAAAAGTATCTTTACCTTAAGCACGTTTCATTATAACAATTAACATTCAGCTCAGCAATTGTAAATCAATGTTTTGTTAAGTGTGAGATCTCTTTTTTCTTGTCATAACATGGTGGTAAATTGTGGCTTTATATAGCTCAATGGGCGAGTGGCACTGACGCTGGTGTTTGATCCCTACTAGAGCCACCCACGCTAATTGTGTATGCAGTTACGGTACTGCGTGCAACTTTGGATAACAGCCTCCACCAAATGCCATATGTATAGTCTTGTGCCCTGGTCTTAAATATAATTTCTACTTCCTTTCACTAGTTCATCAGGCGATAAAATGCACAACGAATACTGGCCAACTAATCAGAAGTCACTTCTGCTCCCCCACTCATGAGCAATACTAATTATCTCAGCAGTACACCCAATCGCCTGAAACAAGTCTCTACAGTGCTTTAGATAAGTAATTACAGCCAATTAATATGTGCCATAATGCAGCATGTTTTACCTTAACCATATAGCCAAGCAGATTGATGTCAGTTTGGGCTAATACCTGAAGTAATTTGTATTATTTCACCAGTAGATGGTAGATATAAGAGAAACATTGATCATGATTTCATATCTCCTTTCACTTGTGACTCAGACCATAAAACCATAATGAGATCTGGCTGTAGAAGTTACAGCATGCCAATGCACAAACGGAATGCTACCCAAGAGATTTTATTATACATTCTGGTCTTTTTGTTAGTTTTTATAGGGATAGCAATGTGTGTGTGTGTGTGGGTGTGGGTGTGTGTGAGTGTATTTGTGTGGTTGTGTGTGCGTGAGGGTGTGTGTTCGTGTGTGTGTATTTGTGTGTGTGTATGTACGTATGTGTTTGTATGTTTGTGTGTGCATATACGGCTTGAACAAGCAATGCTAAGGTTAAAGAAGATGAAGTCAGGGAAAGTTATGGAACTTGTTTTGACTCAATTTTGACTTGAAAATTTGAATTTTTCTGCCGAAGGAGTCAAAGGAGCTAACAGTGAGAGACAGGGGCTATTAAGGAAACTTAGCAATTCATCATTCTGCTGCCACTATTTCAGACATTAGGAGTCACACATTATGGCTCAGACCTAATAAAAAATGTAATAAAAATGAAATCCCTAACACACCTCTTGCCTGAGGTACTTTCAATAAAGAAATAATACTATACTATGTTTTGCTTGAAGGTAATCTTGCCTACAACTTGGAATCAAATGTGTGAATAAACCAAATTGTTGAGTTAGGTTTGAAAACTTCAAAACAGTATCACACAGGCAATTCACAGCTGACACACCCAAAATCACATTTGCCTATTGGGCGTCACGTTACCCTGTGAATTTTGTCCACAAAATCCATTTTGTGGCACAAAATTAATTTTCGTCACACGAAATCCCAAAACACCTGTTTGATTTCATCCACAGAATGCCCTATGGGGCCCCAAATGTTACCCTGTGAATTTTGTCCAAGAAATCCATTTCGTATGGCACATTTCGTGAAACACACGAAAATGCATTCTGTGGACTTACAAGGTTTCCATATGCTTTCACTGCCTAAGTGCATTTTTCAACGAGTAGATGTCACATAGGTTCTGCAGAAAGCTTGGCAAACTCTTAAAGTGTTTAGCACATTGTGTTACAAGTGATAAATATATTGACGGCACTAAAACCTCTGAAATTTGAATTTGAAGACAAGGTTTGAAACCATGGAAAAAGGCAAACTTTCCCCAGCATGCAACAACAGCAACAGTGCTGTTGCATAGCCTACCAAATTATAAAAGTCATTATTTCTTTAAGTTAGGAAATCGCACCAGACCACACAGCGTTACAGCTGATGTCAGCATCCACAGCAATCTAATAACCTAATGTACAAGGGAAATAAAGCGGCAAAACTTTAGGGGGGAAATGGAGCCGTAGCCTTTACTTGATTGTATAACATGGACAAGCACTTCCCCAAAAGCACTTGAGTAAGCAAAACAGCAAAAGGAATAAGCAGTTAAATAGCAACGAAGTGTGATATATTTAAAAAAAACAAAACAAGACAGATTTGTTCAATCATGGTGACTGCACTGCACAGGCACTCACACACATTACAGTTTTAGTCCTATAAAGTATAGAATAATAACCAGTATGGAAACTAAATTTGCTAAATGTCAAATATATATAATGAGCTAAGTCCATTTAAACCTTCTAAGAAAGTTTTTACGCACATGAGGTGCGTAGAACTGAATTTGCTATTTAATGTGTGTATTCTTTATTTGTTCAATTTCCCTGCTGTATTGGAGGCTCTTTCTTACATCGGGGTCTGTTGGTTCTGTTTGGGGGGCTCGTGCTGCATTCCTCACTTGGCAGATTTACCATCTTCAAAGAGACACAGAGGGCCAGCCATCCGATTTATTTGTCTATTTATTTATCTTTCCAAGAGAGATATTGTCAGCAATCACTCAAACATGCTTTTGTATAGTAATTATGCTAACCAGAGTTTTGTCATCTCTTGAAATAGCCGTGATTTATTATTTGGCACTGTCTCTCTCTAAACCAAAGTTAGTGCTAACTTGTTAGCTTATTTCGTTAGCGAATGGCAAACGCTGTAGTTTATTTACTTTGAAGCGATGGGCTAGAGCAGCAGAAGACCAGGTAAGAGCAAGGTGATGAAGTGACAGTGGGCATGTGATCACCAAAACTGCACGTATGAAGAGTGGAAAAATGTTGCCTGGTCTAACAAATCAGTTTTTGTTGCAACATGCTGATGGCAGGGTCAGAATTTTGAATAAACAGCATGAATCCATGGATCCATCCTGCCTGGAGTCAACAGTACAGGCACAGCACAGTAGTGGTGGTGTAATGGTGTGGGAAATGTTCTCTTTGTACTTCCTGCAGAATAATGCGCCATGTCATGAAGTACTCATCGTCACAAGATGGTTCCAGGTACATTACAGTGGCTTTGGCTTAAGTAGTCTTCAGATCCCAACCCAATAGAGCACCTTTGAGATGAAGCAAAACATGATGTTCGTGGCATGAATGTGCTTCAGAAAAACCTGCACAAACTGTGTGATGTTATTGAGTCAACGTGTACTACAATCCCTGTGTAGTTGTTCCTTGTTATATCCATACCTCGAATAATTTAGGCTGTTCTGAAGGCAAAAGGGGGTCTTACCTGGTACTAGCTACTGTACTGTACCTAATATGGAGTGTTCATGTTCCTCTCTTGACTTCTTGGCATTGAGCTGGGCTGTATGTCTTGAAGTGCAAACACCAGAATGACATATTATCCTCCAGCATCTCTGGGGCCAACTCAGTCTATCTCAGATTGGCAGTGGAAACAGGTAATCATTAGGGGTGTCATCCAAATGCTGTAATTAAAAGACCCAAGTTCATTTTACTGGAGGTCAGTTGTCATTGAACCATGGCAACATCCCAACACTCTTAAACAGATGCATCTCAACAGATGCATCTTAGCCACTATAGGACCTGACCAACACACAGCTGAGTTTGGGACATAAATACAATCAAAACTGACCTTTCATTGCTTTATCATTGTAACAGTTCTTAACCTGGGTGTCACAAGATGATGCATGAACTGTGAAAAAAAAAACATATAGTAAAGAAATGTACCATCAATTTTTTAATCTTTGTGATGAATTGCCACTTTCAAGTTTCCTCCAATAATTAATCAAGTAAAATAGCCTTAATAGGGAAAAGCAAAACTCTTGTTTAATCATATTAAACATTAATCATAAATAAAAATGATAATAAAAGGTGTGCTTATAACACCATAAGTCAATCCAAACAATCAAATTAAAAAAGAATGTGCAGCAAAATCTTGTATCTCTTATAATCTTCTGCAAGAAAGCAACTAATTTAATCAATAAAAACTATAATAAAAAAGATAATGTTAAAAACATATGTTAAAAAAGTGTATATTACAGTATTTCTAAAGTAGTTCTCCAAGTGCAAAGACATTTTTCATTAGAGTCCAAAAACAGTTAGGGATGCATTAGCTCTGCATCATTCATAACTCAGCCACTATGAAGGAGGATGATTTATAGATGGCAATTGATCAAATGTCCCTTGATAAGCCACAATAATGTTAAGAAACAAGTCTCACTCGATAAAATCAAGAAAGCGCATCATGTTTACTTTCTGGTTACATGACAACTCTGCTTGTGTTGGGGACGAAAAGAAAGGGAAGCAAAATAAAAGATTTGGAGTTCCATCCTCCTACGTGTTGTGATGAATGGGAGCTAGGCAGCTAAAGCTGAGGTCATCCATCATGAGCTATAGTGTTAATTAATGTTGTAGGAGGCGAGCCAACGAGACCTGTTCCACATCAGCAAAAAGAAAAGCTACTGTTATAACTTCAGCTCTCAGAAGCACCATGGATTAAATGCAATTCTTTGCTGTGAATCATTCACATAATGGATACATGGATGCACACACACACACACACACACACACACAAAGACACACACATAGCGAATGCCTTACAGAACTGCATGTGTCAATGTGGCAGAGAGCTAAAGCATCCCGTCCTGTAATAGCTGTGGCTATAAACTTCATTCTTATCAGTCTGAGATGTGACTCCTAGTATTCACAGTGAGTTCTCATTACACCATGATATGATTTATGTGACTGGTCATTTTTAACGCCCTGCCATTGTAAATCATCCCAAAGGAAAATCCTGGAAAAAAACAAGCATGTCATGATTGTCACCACCAAGTGATTTCTATTCATTACAACAGGCCTGTGCTAACACATCCGCTACTCAGAAAGCCAACCAATAAAAATGGCCTTCAACAAATAAAAGAAACAAAGTTTTATGTGTATAAAGAGGCTGTGAGATTTCAGTTTATCTGTATTTGCGTGGTGTGTGTGTTGTCTTCTGTCTGGGGACTCTGAAGGGGAGCTTGTCATAGAAATGCAATTCTAAGTGTAATGCCACAGCCTTGAGCGTAAAAGACTCAAAATGGAGGCACAAGGTTATCTTGAATTCATAGAATGAATGCATGGAGAACTGATATAGGACACAAGAGTAAGTTTTGAATGTTAAAGAACGTTTGTGCATTCAACAAAGTGGAAGATTCCCACTATGAAGAGGGCAGAAAAATAGTCTACTCTGTCAGTGTGATAGGGTGAACGTCAAAGTATAAATAGAAAGGCAAGATGTGTCTTAAAGTCTGAACTCTGCGATGAGCCTTTATTGAACTCAAAAGGGCAACT
This sequence comes from Gephyroberyx darwinii, assembly GCA_900660455.1. Classification (NCBI taxonomy): domain Eukaryota; kingdom Metazoa; phylum Chordata; class Actinopteri; order Trachichthyiformes; family Trachichthyidae; genus Gephyroberyx; species Gephyroberyx darwinii. The sequence goes on along the minus strand of CABFOQ010014853.1, from coordinate 11,636 downwards.
GGCTGAGCCATTGTCAAGAACAAAGGGGTTGATAATGTATATTTTGACAGATCTGACAGAAGTAAACATGCAAGTCTTAAATAAAGGTTATGAAGATCAGATACTTTGGCTCTGCTTAAAGCATTAACAGCAAAACAAGAGCCTCATCTGAAAAAAAGACAGCCTACTCCACTTTATTGAATTAAATTCTTATCAAACTTTGAATTTATTACTATTTATTACTTATCACAAACTAAATTTGTATGCCCTTTAGGCTAACACGTAGTCCACGTCTGAGACAGCAGTGGCAAATGAAAAGATAAATGACTTAATAAATGTCTGGTCGCTCTCTTTGGATTTTTGTTGAGTCACTAAATGCATCTTGCCTATTCTGCTCTGATCCTAAACAATATATCCTCCCGTCTCTGGTATTTCACCTCCATTACTCATTTACAATCACCATGCTCTCCTGATAGTTTTTTTAACATCTATCTCTGAGTAAACCAGAAACAAAGTCAGCATTGGGGCAGATATCAAGAAGGCAAATTATCAGCTGCCATCATCTCTCCTAGGGCATTATAAATATGGCATTTATCTCAGAAGTGATCCACAAACCTCACTTTAATATATTCTCATATGACAGCAGGCAAAGTGATAAATCTCTCCTTGGACCATTTTAGACGAGGTAACTACAACTTAGAGATGCAACAACCAGAAATGAATAATTCATACAGTGACAAAATGGTGCACCAATTACCCAGTATTTTTACAGCACAGTTGTATCCTATCTCATTTGCAGTTAAACATGGTGATGATGGGGGAGATGGATGTGAGATCCAAGTTAGTTTTATGCATAAGGAATCAGTGATACCACGCCATCATCAATTTAATTTCTCATATGCTTATATGCTTTTGCAATGTCATGTCAATTTCACTCTCCAAGGGAAGTCACTGTTTTGTTGTGATTTTAGAAAAATGTCCACCCAATGGTATATGCTCAATACAGAGAAAAGTGCAGTCTACAACAACTGCTTGCAGCTCAGCAACAAGATGGATAAGCTCCCTAACGCCATGGAGGCATGTCTGTGAATCTTGTAGAGCATCTCCAGTGACATCACAGGAGTATCTGATCAACACTCGTGGCTCCTTTCATTACAATTTATGTATCGCTCTAAAAACTCCATTGATTTCCAATTTGCCCGAATACCTCAGCCATGAGCACAGTGCTCCAATAAGTTTAACCGTAGAACATCCACGAGACAATTAGAATCTATACTACGGCACTAGCTCAGGCTTTAACTGTTGCCATGAAAGCCACTATTTCCTTACAGTCTTTTGACTATTTATGTGTGTGTCTGCTGATACAGGTAATTCCTCTCTTTTAGTTCTTTTAGACCTTCATTTGACACTGTTGATCATTTGATGACTCAATGGGTGGGTCTGTTTTTAATTGGTTTTACTTTTATCTGGTTATTGGTTTTATTTTTATTCACTGCATTTTTCTTTCTTTCTGTTGCTTGCCTTTCAAGGTCAAATTTTCTCACTTGGAGACAGAAAATTCCTACTTCCCAATGGTGAGGAACTCACCATGAATTACTTTGGCTCGCAACTCAATGCACGAGGAAGCTTGGCGTGCAAGCTTGCTATGTTAGAACGGCTGATGGCTGAAGAAAATCAGTTGTTTTCAACAACGGCAGCAGGTAATGTCAATGTCAAAACCTAGCTATGGCTAAACTGTGAATTTAGCCACCATTAGCCAAAAGTAGGCTAGCGTCATAAAGTCGCCTGGATACAACACTGGTAGTGATTGGCATTCACTTCAACAAGTACCGTTAAGTATTGAAATTTGGTACCCTTTTTTCCAACATTTTCCGATACTCAGTTGGACCAATTTATTTTGTTTTTTGATACCCAACCCTAGTCCCGACACCTCAAATGCTCTTTGGATAGCAAGCTGAATTTATACAAACATGAAAAAGCAGTTGTGCAGTCTTGCTTCTTACAAGTATGGAACATTTCTAAGATCAGATCATATCTATCATTCAAGAACCTGGAAATTGTTTGTGCTTTTATCACATTCTGTCTTGGCTACTGCAATTCATTGTAGACTTGCAACAGAATCTTGCTAGACTGCAATTAGTCTAGAATGCCACTCCTCACAAGGTCCAAAATGAGAGAACATACACACACAGCTGCCCTTCACTGGCTTCCAGTTCATTTTAGGATTGATTTTAAGATTTTATTAACACCTGCCATCATGGTGCAGTTGACACTTAACACTTGACCACCCCAACTTTTCCAGTTGCTCAGTGGACAACAGCAGAAGACTGTGGTTGTACCTGTCAGCTTTCAGGTGTGTAACTGCATGAATGTGAAACAAGGAATTATTGAAAGGGCGCATCCATCTTTAGAAAACTTAACCTGAATGAATAAAGGTTAAAAAGTAGTGCAAGACTTGAGTGACAACTGACAGTTTTATAAATGTATTTGTTGGTTACAGAAATGTGGATGAACACAAACCAGGTGACCCAATCCTTAGTGTTCCAGACAGCAGAGATTTATCTCCTCAATTTAATATTTTCACCTGACACCAAGGAAATAGATTGTTGCAGAAACGGCCTTATGGGGCTTCTGCAGGACATCTATAACAGTTCTAGTTATTAATCTCCTCTGAAATGCTCTAAACTTCCCAAGGGATGGCAGAGTTTCACTTTACAGTACTTGTCTTGACAAAGATTTGACTGGTTGTATTCCGCATTTTATGGTAAGTGCATTTGCAAATGCTGTCATTGTTTACAAAGCTATATCAGTACTGTTGATTTATGAAAAGAAAAACTGACTGGTGGATTTTGTCTTTCCTATTCAGTTGTTCAGAAAATTAACAAAGCAAAGTCATGAATATGTATGCCTTGCAATGTGATAATGAATGTGTAAGTCATTATAATGAGAAACATTGAAATAATGACATAGTATCTCAATATAATGGCATAGTATCTCAAAATAATGAGTTAGTATCTCAAAATGAGTATCTCAAAATAATGAGAAATTTTCTCAAAATAATGAGTTACTATCTCAAAATAATGAGTTACTATCTCAAAATAATGAGTCAGTATCTCAAAATAATGACTTAGTATCTCAAAATAATGAGAAACGTTCTCAAAATTTGCATAGGCCTATGTGTTGTTTCCTCATATGCGCCAAAGCAACAGAAGCAAGTGGGTGAGACAAAGCTTAGCAGACCCAAATGGATACCATCATTGAAGACTACTTTAGACATGGATTCACAAATCGTTAAATTTTAGTGGTTTTGGAGGAATAGCATAATATCAAATTAAGCCTCCACACCCTAGAGAGAAAGCTACAAAAGAACCAGCTTTGGCGGAGAGGGAATAAAACAGATGAAGCTGAAGTGGCATCCTTCATTGACCAACAGCTACAAACGTCTGGCAAACAGCACGGCTACAGATAGATGCAGCAGAAATATTGGATGGCCAGGATAATTACCGACAGAGAAACTGTGTGTCAATTGATGCAACTGATGGATGGGAATGAGGTAGATCTGCATGCACACAACCATTTGAGACAGCGTATGTATGTCAGTCATGGGCCAAACTATGTATGGCATATAGATGGGTACGACAAATTAAAGCCTTATGGCATATGTATCAGTGGTTGCGTAGATGGCTTCTCGAGAAAAATGATGTGGCTAGAAGCATACAAAACCAACAATGACCTTTGTATTATCGCAGGTTATTTTATAGATGCTGTGACGTGAAAACAATGAATGTCCACAAAAAGTCAGGTTAGATCACGGTACTGAGAATACCCATGTTGCAATGATGCAAAAGTTTCTGCACACCAGATGAGAATGGTACAGAGTGTGTCACTTTAGGTCCAAGTACTGGCAATCAAAGGATTGAACGTTGGTGGTGCACCTTGAGAAATGAATGCGCCCAGTTTTGGATGAACTGTTTCGACCAGCTGAAAGCAGATGGCTATTTTGTTGACAGCTTCATTGACAAATCACTCATCCAGTTTTGCTTCCAAAATACCATACAGGTACAGTATCCTAAAAACCTATTGCTTATCAACACAGATATAACTATGAGAGATAACGGCATAAAACACAGATTATTTTCTAACAAACGTTTTCACTCTTTTTCAGTCCATTACAGGTAGAGCTTGATGAAGTTGTAACTGCCTGGAATGACCATCACATAAGAACAACCAACAATCCTCGGGCTCCTAATGGTCGCCCTTCCATAATGTATGCGCTTCCCAACCTTTATGGGGCTCAGAATTCCTTGCAGCCAGCTGATCATTACCAACAAAGATGAAAAACTTTGACCACCAATTCTCAGATCCTTGCATTGGCTTCCAGTATGTCAGAGAATTGACTTCAAAATATTGTTACTCGTCTACAAGTCACTAAATGGTCAAGGCCCAAAATACATTGCTGACATGCTCACCCAATATGAACCCTCCAGACCCCTCAGATCAACTGGGACAGGTCTGCTGACTGTTCCCAGGAGTCAAAACAAAACAGGCTGAATCAGCATTTAGCTACTATGCAACAAATAGGTGGAACAAACTTCCAGAACAACTGAGACTTGCTCCCACAATAACTACTTTTAAGTCCAGACTAAATGTTTCTGTTCACCACCGCTTTCTGCTGAACTCTAAACTTGCAGTGTGACTTTTATTCCTTTTGCACTGTGATTTAATTTTAAATTTTTTAAATTATTATTTTTTTTATTTTATAAATGTCCTTTTAAATGTCTTTAAATGCCACATGTAAATCACTTTCAACTGCCTTGTGTATGAAAGTTTGTTTTAAGGACTATCCTTGTGATGAGGATGTGTTTCACTTTTGTATGGAACTTATGGCTGAGCACAACCTGTCAATGTCTGATGATGTGTATGAAATTACTGACCTTTATCTAAGACTTCGTCAAATGATTATTGATGGGATGGGGGAATAAAGTATGTGCTTTGAGAAAAAGCATCAGCTAAATAGGTCTACCATTGGATACAAATATGCCCTGAATTGTGTATTGTACATGCCATCTGAAATACAGTACTGATCATATTGGCTACAAAAAGGCCTATGCTTAACATATGCTTAACTTATAATTATTTTGAGATACTAACTCATTATTTTGATAAAGTTTCTCATTATAATGACTTACAGGATCTTTTTTTTTTCATCACATTGGCGGAAATGGGCTTCCATAGGCTTGCATACTTCGCACTTCTTGACTTGATTGAATTGGAACAATGCCCAGTATTCTCATTCATAAATACTTTCCAAGAATTTATAGCACTGTTAAAAGACATATTCTAAAATGCAAAATGTGGTAGCACTGCATAACCACAAACTTAAAGGAAAATTTCACTCTCAGATACTCTTACACTGTTATGTCATCAATCAATGAATCAATGAAATCATTGCATTTCAATGTAAGTTATTTTGTGATGTTGAAGTTTTGTAATTGATCTTTTTATTGTACCCACCTTCTCTCAAGCTGCCTTGTCTACTTCTGCTTCTTCTACAGTCAGTGTGTTTTTTTTATATTTTCCAGAATTCCTTTTGACAACTGCCAGAGAACGAGGGTGAACTTGCATTCAGCTTGATGGGAAGCCCTTGGCTATTGCTAGCTAGCTCCATAGCAACAAGTTGTTAACAAGTTGCTTTGTTAACCAAACAAACTGCAGCAGTGACAGTTAATTGTGCAGAAGTGTACTAGTGTGACTATTAGTAGTAATTATTATTTTTTCTACCTTGAACTGTGGACTTTGGTAGATGCGCAGCAGCTGTGTTTGACACATTTTCGTTATTTGTATCGTCAGGTGGGAGCCTTCAAAAAGTTTCCATGTTTCCTATTTGGAATTACAACTACATTTTGTCCCAGTTGGAAGCTTGTATTTATGGTAATGCTGTGATGTGATAATGATGTGAGAGCAGCATTAGCTGTGGTTTTACGTGTAGGTGGAGAGAGCAATAGTGGTAGCGCTAGCTGTTATTGCCAGGGGAGAAAAATGGAGAGTTGTGCCCTTTATGCATTATGTCTTGTCATTTAGCGTAGGCATCACATTGTCTACGTTTGGCCAGTTAATCACAGGAAAGTGAAAAACACACCGCCAAAAAACAAAATGGACCCAGAAATATAAGATACATTGCCAATAGCGTTTTTTTTTTTAACAGAGGTAAAATGTTTTAGGATGGATTTTTCCTTTAAGATATTCAATGACGAGGGATACTGAGGCACTCTAGACACTGGTAGTTTCATAATATGAAATGCCAAGCAGAGATATCAGTATAATACACAGGCAGATCTGGGAATAACACCCTGATCACCCTGATTGCAGTATTGCGTTACGGTGCAGCAACAGCAGCTTATGCTTTGCAGCACTGCATTGTATTGTGGTTGCAGTTAATTTTGTATGATGCATACGTTCAACTTTTCCAGTGTAAAAAAATGAAAACTAGCTAGTGCTAGTCATATGCATGTCTGCTGTGAGTGTCTTGATTATGAAACAATTGTGTATTCTATTTTCTAGCAAAATTGTATAATCCATTGTCATAGTTATATTACCATTTTAACACCTTGAAAATGATTAGTCTACAGAACAATAGACTTATATATACAGCTCAGCACCGTTTAATACTAACTTCAACAAAATGTTACAGTTACAGACAAATCAACATCTAGATGCTTGTCAGCTGAGCATAAAAACAGGAGTATACCACTCACTCTCCCAGCTGATAGAATACCATTCCAACTACATTTTTTTTTACATCAGAAGTTAAAGAAAAATCAATACATCTATGTTATGTTTTGTATAGCAACAACCAGCACACATTTGCTATCGGTCTGTCTTTATGTCCATTAGCATTACAAAGTTAATAATTCTTAAAATTTTAAATAACCAAATATGTTAGAGTTGATATAAATGACAGGCCAGCAAAAATACAAAAGAGTTTAGGTTTGGTTAACAGATGTTCAAAGATGTGTGACAGGAATCTACAAGCAATGCCCATGGGCATACCCACTGACTAAAAAATATGGTGTACCCACACCTAGCATGACAGAAGTTCGTTGCCCCTCTGGACTCAGTTCTGAACCCCCTCTGAGCTCTGATAGCTGCAGCACCACTTTAGCTAAAGGCAGACCTGGGTGATTAGTGGGGGAAGCCTCCCTGTCTCTCATCATTTGTCAATCAGGTCAAATCAAACTAACTGCCCCTCCACACACACACACACACACACACACACACACATATAGTAGCAATTTATTTAGTGGTTATTGGCTATTATCATCGGTTATGGGTATTCTTCAAATTTGCTCAGGTCTGGTTCTGGACATACCCCATCATTTTTTCCCATGTAGCCCTGAACTCTGTGTGTATCTGCAGCATGGAAGTCAACAAACGTGGGACAGTATATTACTAGTACTAGTAGTTCTGTTACATGTTACTGTTAAATGAGTCAGGACATTAAGCCAAATTGAAGTTAGACATTTTCTAGATGAGAAAGATGCATGGCAGCATAGCGTGAGCCACATTGGAACCCATCATTGAGTACAATTTCAACAGCTCAAATGTCAGAACATCTCACCATGCCTCATTTCAACCAAATCTCATCACTCAGAATCACGATGTAAATCTATGACATTTATACATTTCTGAAAAAAGAAAAAAACATTAAAAATAAGAATTACTACAATTTCAATAAGATGTTTTCTATATAGGCATCACTCTTTCTATTAATTTATCAAAAAGTTCCAATTCTATACAATGGATTAATATAGTATATATATAATTATATAATATATATTTAATTATATATAATATAGTATATTCATGGTCAAGCACCGTAGGTGTTGAGTGTCCTTAGTTATTACTTGGATCACTACCTAGTACCTACACACCCCAATAGCATTAAGTGCACTGTGCTTTCTTTCCCTCTTAATTCATTTATTTTCAAGATGAACCTGATTGGTTCTTCATCTGCTGGAATCCACTGTGGTGGTATCATTGCTGTGTGTGTTTTTTGTGAGAGCTGATGTGTACTGCTTTTAATATATGTGTACTATAGGTATACTGTATGTGAAAAATGCACTAAATATAAATGAATAAGATATTTGATTGCATGGAGAACTACAGCGCAAACACTATTATCTTGTTCTGGTGAGCTCATAACTTTTCTAAACATGAATGGTGCTTTAAATCACCTTTAGTGGAATGGCTGACTTCAAACAAAAGGTCTTATTTGCACTGCTTTTCTTGCGTTAGAAAACATTTAGTCTTTTGTGCCACTGTCTTCTAACAGTATGCAGCCATGAGATAGATGGCTATTAATGCATGTAAAGAGTTCATCTTTAGGAAAACATAATTGATTCGGGTATGAACAAAATCCATATTTTATATCTGGTATGATGACTTGAGACTCATCTTGTGTGTTATTGTAATGATCATTGTACATGATTTTAAAAGCTTTGTGTACAAAAACACAGTACTCAAGCTGTCTTTTGTATTTTAAAGATTTTTCTTCCTTCTTCAGTTCTTTAATCTAGCCCAACCTTTACCCGTGGGAAATCATGGATTTTGTGTCTCAGTTTTAACAAGAACTGTTCTAATGTTGGAATTTGAAAGAAAACTAATTACTCTGATTTAATTGTTGTCGACATCAGCCCACCTACTTCTCTTTTTAATCACACGGTCGAGATTTGCCCTTTATGCTGGCTGAATACACCACACACAGACACTCACATAAGGCATTGATAAAGGCCTGTTTTCATATCAAATTACTTACCAAAATTACTGCACCGTAATTTTGTAGGATTTCGGCATTTTGACTCATGCAAAGAAATTTTCTATCGGAAATTGAGTTTTTATTTAATTTTATTGTAATTTAATTTGATTTTGATTTTATTTTATTTTCATTTTGATTTATTTTGTATTTAACCTAAATTTACTTATTTACCCTAACCTTAACCAAATTATATTAGTTGCCTAACCTTAACCAAAGTTTTATTTGACTAAACCTAACCTTAACTGAAATTGTTTTAGTGCAGTGATATGTTGCGAATCAAGGTACATAACTTTTTATTCTCTTTTTCATAAGATATCATACAAAGGTTGTATGAGAACACATTGTGAAGGGACATAACATGGAAAAATCCATGTATCTGTGTTGACGCATGGAGTTAAAAATATAGAGTGCAATTAGCTCTTGTACTGTGAGTGGTTATTTCTTTAAGGGTGTTTCTGTCTCTTAAAAGCATAAATCTATACAGTTGAATTGTACAACTGAATGCTGGTTGTCAATGCAGCAAAATTGTTCTTCGTGCTCAGAGTGAAACATTTTGGTAATGCTTTCTTTTACAGGGAAGTCCTAGGTGCTGTATTTTTCAGGTACATGGTAGGCAGGGATGTCTTGGCCATCTGGAGCAACAAGAATTTTCCTGGTGGTCCGGTCGTCCTGTGGGCTGGCGGAGAGCAAAGCAACACTGATACAAACCAGGCTGTAGACTGCGGTGGCTGGGTGGGTGTTTGTTTGTGTGTGTGTGTGTGTGTGTGTGTGTG
>CABFOQ010014851.1:10787-26674 GCA_900660455.1 Gephyroberyx darwinii | reverse complement strand
GGACCCCGCGCGGTGCTGAGCGCTCCTCCGGCATCACTGCAGGAAGGTAAGCCGACCCATCGTTTATTTTAGCTCGGTTCACACCAGCTACCGGGACGAACGAGGTCGATGTCGCCCTGCTTTCGGCTGGTGGCTTTCTATCTGCTGTAATGACAGACGTTAAATCAGGCGGATATGGGCAAAGGAAGCCTGGACCTCTACTGCATGTAGGTGGCGTGGATCTAAACAAATATCAGGCTTGGATGCTTGTTTTATAACACTGAATGGTTAATCTGGCGCGTCAATGGAGGAATCTAATTACATCTACAGGATTTTAATATTGACAGATCGGTGAATATGCGCATCAGGCTCGGTGTTTTGGAGGCCGGAGACCTACAGAAGATGCGAGTGGATTCTTGTGGCTAATGATAAACCAGACCTTCACTTGGTCGCTTTAACCTCTGTTCCTTCTGTAAATGGAAGAGCCCATTTTATGGAAAAGTCACTATAATAATCCTAAAATATTCCTATAGGGATTAATAGTGTGTCGGTGGTACTTTATGGCATGTCTTTACCCCTTATGGTATTACTATAATATTCATACAGGATACTACAGTCTATAGTTTTGCTGTGATATTTGGAGTTTTCCTCCACATTTTATGACAGGATTACTAGTTATTTTTCGTCAGCTGAACTAAACCACAGTTTACATTTAAAAAGATTTGTCGCTTCATTGGTTTTTATTTCGGTTCAGTGAAATTGGGTGACCTGATTTAAAGGCGGGGAAGCAGCGCTTCTCCTGACCTGAAGCCGAGTTTCACCATGAAACCATAGCAGCAGATTATCCGTGAATGTGGGAAGTATGATGGGAATTTCAACTATTCGCTGTCAATCTTAAATTTATGCAACCGACTGAGCGACTTGTCTAAAAATAGAAAGTTACCATAGACATAGACATTTAAATTATGCACATGTAATGTTTTGTTCTGGTAGCTCTTGGGTAAATTATGATTAACCAACAGGTATTTCTATTGCAAGTAGACCACCCCGTTAACTAACTAGTTTATTTGTCGATATATCTTTGAGGTGCCAGGCAAGCCAGCTCTTCTTCTGTAGCCATAAAAGCTCTTTTTCATAGTTCATGTGATGTTTCTTGACTGGTAAATCCTGCAGGCTAAAGTTGACTGAGTGGCACCAGACTGTATTTTTATATTTTTATATTTTCAGTTCTTCCTGTAGTCAACCCCATCCATAGTGTCCACTTGCCCTTTATAAATTCGACCCCGCCCCACAGTGTGTTTGGTCAAGTCCCATGATACTCCAGGGTGTGTGAGGCAGCGCGCTGAGCTCAGCAGGACTGGATGGGTGGAGCGTGGATAGACTGTATGCTCAGCAACAGGAATCGTTTTACACACTGGTTTGGTACAGGAGAGACTCCATCAGTATGGTCAGCACAGACCTGCTATTCTTAAAACCCACCATAAAACACTAAAAACGGCTATTGGTGATGTACCTTGTATTTCTGAGACCAGTTTGTTATTTGGTGTATTTTTCTTCCCGTGTATAACTGACCAATTGTAGACGACGTGACGTCACGTTGAGATATTTCCAGCTTGATATCAGAAAATGTTTCATTGATCTAAAACATCAACAGTAATCTTCAGGTTTTGGTGTCAGCCCTCAGAATCAAAGAGCAAGGGCTTCTTTCTAGACCGTCAATCAACAATCATACAGGAGAAATCCATCGGAGGAGAGGAGAGAGACCAATTTCTCCACCGACAGTAGCCAATATAGACCAGATTGCAATGTAGTAGCCAAGATAGACCAGAATGCAATGCAGTAGCCAAGATAGACCAGAATGCATTGCAGGCACAAGACAGGCTGGGTTTGGAGTAAGGGACTCAAAAAATTCAATCTCTGCTATCTCTCGCTCTCAACCTACACGTATACCCCAGAGCTGAATGCAACAAGCTCATGCCCTTTCCCTGGGGGTCATTGAAAGGCATTCTGGGAAACGTAGGAAATCACTAACTGAAATAGAAGTAGATGAGGCAGGTTGAGGGAAAGTGGGTAAATTACAACACTTCCTCTCAAAATAACTAGAATGCATCCAACCGTACAGACTGATGAGGGTGGATTTTTCTTTTAACAGCGCCTTCACACAGGCCAGACAAATGTCATAGTAGGAACTTTCTGTAGGGCACTAACAGTCCAAATTGGTGTCCGTTGGGGTTACTGATGATGTTAACAAGCTGTTTCTTGGTCAACTGAAGCAAGAATGGATTTTTCCCACCAGGTGACAAGTGTCAGGAGAAGTGAAATATACCCCAATCTAAAATGTCCCACTATGCAGTTATAAAGTCTGAAATATTAATGACATCTATTGGGAAACTGCCTCCCCAGCTGGTCTCGGTGTACAACTGCCTATTACGAGCACAGGTGAGATGGGAGCAGCCTTTAGAGAGCCCAGCCCGGTCTGTGTTTGGCCGTGCTGTGAGCTGTAATTAGCCTGTGATCAGTTTCCCACAGCCTCTTCCCGCCGGGGCTTCGCGTGTTATCCATCATCTCCCACAGATCACATTCTGATAGCTCGCCGTTGAATCCTCCTCAATGCACTCTGCTAACAAAGCATGGCAAAAAAAACACACACATTTGATTACGCCAATTTGCTTTCATGACGCCCTCTTTTAATATGGCCGGTTGGTTACAGCCACCAATAGCCAGCTGGCAATTAATAGTGTTAATAGTGTCTGCTGTACCCTCGGGTCTACTTCTCCCTTTTGCTAGATTGTTCCCCTCAAGCCCCTCCTCAGCAGTTTGTCACTATAACACTCCAGGCAGTGAAATCGCAGGTACAAATCATCAGCATGTCACTGTTGCGTCTCCCTATGGGCGTGCACAACACGGTGCAATGTTTTATTAACCCTCTCCCAGTTGCTCGGAGTCATGATTCAATCTCACTGTTTCACTGTAATCAGGGTTTTCCACACTCCTTGAAAATCCTTGAAAGTTTGTGGATTTGAGAAAAATACAATAAAATGTTTGAAATTGAATTTATGGCCTTGAAAGTACTTAAAAATTAAGACACAGCACCCACATGTATCAATATGCCTCAGCTCTCTCCATCCTAGCATAAACAAATTACATCACCAAATAACTCCTGGAATGTATTGAACATCACAGATTGATGATATATAACACTGTCAGAGTATCCGTGGGTGGATTTTTCCTTTAATGTATCAAACAGTGATTATATAAGGGCTATTTTTTTCATCCAATATGTTCTATGGTCCTCATCTGTCCTAGTATGACCAACCTGTGACATTATATCCACATTCAATGATCCCTGCTGTGATTAATTGTCCCCTCAAGGCCTCTAGGCCTCCAGTCAAGGACAAGTCTTTTATCATATAAAGGTATGATAACCCAGAGAATATTTAAGGGCAAATACCATTAAATTCCAACACTGAAATGCATTCTTTCTAACTGAGGTTGTAACAAACCAATTCAGAGCACCAATACCATAAAACTTTCAATAATGTCCAGGGCCTTTATTAACAGGCCAGAGGCCAAGCATTTATTAGAGACTATTATTTCTTTAGGCAGGTCCACAGTACTGCTATGCTTAAAAGTTACAGGATTTACAAAATATTTCAAATTTCTGAAATTTTATATATAATTGTTTTTTATAATATATATAATATATAATAATATAATAATATTGTATATAATACAATATATATAATATATAATAATACAAATAATAATTCAACTACTACTACTACTACTACTACTACTAATAATAATAATAATAATGAATATCTGGCTGAAACAGTCATGAAAAACAACCAACTACCTTGTCAGAAAATGTGATTTATTATATACATACCGGTAGACTACCAGGACATACTGGTCATCAGTCTTGCAGCATCAAAATCAAAAACGCTCTCTGTCAGTACTGACGATCTGCTTTTCATGTATTCTGAGGAATGGAAATGCTAAAGCACCGCAGGCAATGTTTTCCTCCTAACTGTGGTTAGGGTAGGTCAGTATGCTATGTGGCCATGTGGAGTCACACCGAGTGACATATATGGGACAGGGTCTACTTTTACCAGTGAGGTTCATATAAACACACAGACACACACACAGCTGACATGTCTTGGTCTCAGGTGGCATGAGAACACATCAAGCGTTGGCCTCCACTTGTAATGAATGGGCAGAAGATTTGTCTCTACCAGCTTGGGAGGCAGCGGCTGTAAACCACTTCCCATTATCCACCAGAGGCATGAGTGTGTAGGCTGGCTCTGGAAACACCCACTCACTATTACACATCTCACTTACATTTCCAAGTGCAGTGTGTGGATTTTGTTCTCCCATGTTGAGTAAAACTAGATGAGCTATGTGTGTGTGTGTGTGTGTGTGATTACAGTATGACTCTTTGTAGTAGTGCATAGGTCTGTCGCATTTACAGAGCACTGGAAGAAGAAAGAAAGAAAGAAAGAAAGAAAGAAAGAAAGAAAGAAAGACAGAAAGAAAGACTATAATATTTACAAATAAACTACTATGTCTAATGTTGAAATGCAAGCAAGAATATGTATATAAATAAATATAAATATACTCTAAGTAGCGAATAATTACATGCAGTCAGTTACTGTCTGTTAAGATTAGACAGCAAGCAGAACAAAAATGAGTGGCAACATCTAGAAGACTGGTGTACTGATGATTTTGAATGTATGATTGGATTTCATTTGGAGGGAGATGTAGGCACTGCACAGTGATCCAAGCCAGAGAGCTGATGCCAGAGCAGGTGATAAAAATGCATTTTAAAAAAAAAAAAAAAAAAGATTATTGGAAGTTATGTTTTATTAGAGGGCATGACATGCAGCAAAGACGATTCAAACTCACATCGCACATAGGGTTCGACTGATATGGTTTCTCGAAGGCCGATACTGACATTTTTGGATTGAAGCTGCCAATAGTCGTTCTGTAGACACACACACACACACACACACTTAATTATTTATTTCTTTAATTGTATATATGTATATATTGTTTGATTGTTTGAGTTTCTTTTTTTGATTGCTGTGCCTGTCTTTTAATGCACCAACGTCACCGAGTCAAATTCCTTGTATGCGCGAATGTACTTGGCCAATAAATTTGATTCTGATTCTGATAATCATTGTCATGCCAAAAAATACCCAAAAGTACAAGGAGTTTGTTTTTCTTGCAGATTTTTATTTTCTTCAATGCGGAAAAGCCTCTGAAACAGCATTTAGCAACACTGACTGGTTGATATCTGATTGTTATTGAGAGGCCAATATCGGCCCGGGGTATCGGCGAAGTGATATACCGGTCTGATCGCAAGTACATGGTGCTGTATGCTGTAAATGGTCTCAGTTTTACCAACATCCCCCCTCCAACACAGTAGTGGTCCTTCCATTAATAGTGCATGATGGACAGCCAGTTGAGAGGCCACAAAGGCCCTGGAAACATTTGTTGAACATTTGTTTCATGATAACAGTCTGAGCGATGTGTTGGCACAGAAGAGGCTCAGCAGGAGATTGTCCATGGACACATTAATATCTTAAAATAAGGAATGATTGGAGTGGGACTGATTACATTGATTACTAATTGGCTTCTAAGACATGCACAACTTGTATTAGTTGGTTGAGGTGGGCTACGTTTAATCATAACATCTTTTTCTTTTTAATCAACATTTCTATAAATGTGCCAACCAGCTAGTTTTCAACTGCTGTTGCTGGGCACGATGAAAACAATAAAAGACAATATCATGCAAAGCAATATTAAGATGACATTGTAAAACAAGCAGCAAGGTTGTATCACGCCAGCAAGATATATCATAGGAGACAGAAATGGACAAACAAATTGGGTAACAGTAGCATGCAAACATCAAGACAATGTGATGAGCAGACTGTACTGAGACGAGGGAGTGCTGTTATCTGGTCTGCATTATTCTGGAAAGCTGTGAAAGTCGTAGAGACATTTGCTGATTCTCATTTTGATTGTAACAGACCCAGTTCTATAGTTCAAGGTCCACCTACTCACTTGGACTCCCTTGGCATGAGGGCAGACCTCAGGGTAATGCCGTCACACTATGGGTACTAAAAGAGATGAGATGACTGCAGCTCCTAAGCATTATGTCGTGTTTGCCAATCTTCTCTAGAAGTGACACTGCCTTTCGCTAGGGCTGGGTCTCGTTTTGTGGCACCAGTAACGACACCGGTGCCTTATATTCCATACCAGAACCAATACCTATGTTGTAATGCATGTAATGCAATAGTCTAAATGTTCACATATTTTTTGCTGTTAGTTTTTCTAACTAAAAGAAATAACATTTGTACTTTTAAGTTTGAAATTTTTATGGATTTATTTTTCTTATCCACTTTAAAAGTATAAAACAAGCCATTATGACTATATGAAGTATGAAGTAAGCCATTATGAAGTATTTATTTGTTCAAAATAAATAAATAAATAAATGAATAAATGAATAAATAACAATAACAATAACAATAACAATAACAATAACAATAGCAATAATAATAATAATAAAATAATACATTTTACAATGTAAAAGAAAACCTTTTCACTCTTTGGATGAATCAAAACTATTTGATTTGAGACCTTATTATAACTATTATACTATTATTACTATTTTATAGCCTAAATTTCAAATATTTAGAACTATGTCAACAATACGTCACTCATAAAACTTGTCAATCATTCTTTTGTGGCCAATTCTCTTATAGAGAACACGGTACACGGTACAGCTCACTCGACTCAAATGAAACATTTGAGTGCTTCATTAGTTTCAAGCTGTTGCCGGATTTGAAGTTATTTTCTTTATACGGATATTGTACTGCATGCCGTCGTCGTCAGTCACGCTACCTAGCAAGCCAACAACAAAAGGGTGCATAGTCCACCATGTCACAGCAATTAGCTTTCAGTCTTTATTATGACTCCTTAACATGCTGAGAAGGGTTTTAAATTTCAGCATGAAAAGCCAGAATCTTTTTCTGTTTTCTGTTTCTAGTGAAGTCATTCAAAGACAGAATGTGCAAACTGCTCACTAAGCTTGGCTCTGGTCTCGTTATTCTCACATTCACCAGATGTCTTGGGTTTGAAAAAAAAAAAAAAAAAAGAATCAATTCCACTCTACTTGTTTGCTCAGCAGCCGAGCAAATTCAACTTGTTAACGAGGGGAATGCGACAATAAAACTACATCTACCTCTTTAAACTAGGCCACGGTTATGTTTATTCATGAAACATATGCTGCTGATCTAATTTTAGCCATTTGTATTCACATATTGGCTTCTGATTCTGAGTTGATGGCTGACACACGCCCCCAGACGCTGGAAAAGCTATTACAATGTGTTAGCCGTGGCGGTGCCTCGTGTAGCTCTGCCTTGTTTATGAATGTAAGCCACCTCTACTGACCTAACATGTAACCCCTGGATGCTAAGGCATGTCATTTTCCTTCCCCCTCCCCCTACTCGATGCCCTTGATTCTCTCCCTCAGCAGTGAAGGGAGAGAGAGAAACACCCTGCGATAGCCCTCTCACATTTTTGAAGTGGGGGATGAGCCAATAAGATCTTTCCTACTAAATATAGATGATGAAGCATCCACATGCTTGTAATGCTGCTGCTGCCTTGGCACTCGCCTTCACCTCCCGTGAGGTGTGATGCTGGGTGCTCACTCTCATGCAGTACGAGCCTTCTCCCTCTCCCTCTCCCCTCCCTCTCTGAAATGCTGCAATGCGTCTCCTTCGACCAGGACTGGGTCAGTGTAACTCGGCTAGCGGCAACAGCCAGATAAGCGTCCCCATAGCAACAGCCAATGAGGTTTGTGGCTGAAGGATTTTTTTGCACTGTTGTGATTTTATGGGGAGAGAGTGTATTGACAGGATTAAACTCATTGGGGTGCTTTAGATAACACCAGTGGAGAAATGAGATGGCAAAGTGAGCAAAACTAGAAGGGTATGGGCGAGGATGCTCATGCACAGCCGCGTGTGCAACGTAATTGTGTTTGGCAAATGCTGGAAGACAGGACGTTGTATTGTCAGTAACTGACTCCAGTCATATTTTCATACAGCGGAACATTGTTATTCTTCCTGTAGATAAGCGTGTCTAATTCATCAACCACCAAGTGCTATTTAAAGGCAGCTGTACCTACAATAATTCTGCTGGAGATAGTCTCTGACATCTTAAGGACACATCATCTGTGTTACACTTAATAAGATCTATGTAATAGCTGCATGACATAATAGTGACATGCAGATTTGATGAAAATGCTTTGACAAACTGATTCATTTGCTGTTGTGGACGTTGCACCGCTGCATCACAGGAATTATGTTTTTTTAGTTTTTTTATTCCTAACACTGCAGATACCTATACTTGGCCATGGCGGTATTTGCACAAACTGTGGTATTGTAGTTATATAGCTTCTTGTTTTTGCCTGTTTCCTGTAGGCCAGCGAATCCTCCAGCACCAGAGTGATGTCCTAGACACAGTGGTGCTAGTGAACCCATCAGAGGAAACCACAGCTTCAGAGGTGAGTCACACAGCATGATGCAGGGGATAGACAGGGATTAATGCAGGACACTTCAGCATTTTGGCCTGTGTCACTCAACCAGAGGAAATATCCTGGATTTTCACAAAAATCACTGTGAGCAGCTCCAGACCAAGGAATACAGCAGCACCTGTTGTTCATTTTGTCCCAATGGGAGGTAGTTGTCCGTCTAATCCACTAGTGAACGTCACTCCATTGGCTCATTGGAAAGCTCTTAGTCACTGTCAGAT
Source organism: Gephyroberyx darwinii (assembly GCA_900660455.1). Classification (NCBI taxonomy): domain Eukaryota; kingdom Metazoa; phylum Chordata; class Actinopteri; order Trachichthyiformes; family Trachichthyidae; genus Gephyroberyx; species Gephyroberyx darwinii. Next base: position 17,878 of record CABFOQ010014851.1, on the reverse strand, counting down.
GATGCCCCACTTGCACAGTATGAGACACTGAGCCTTCTTTGATATTGTGTCTATAAATAAACCCACTCAAACACTTGCAATCTGCCAGTGTGAAAATGAGTACAGTGTTTGTTTGTGGTTTGACAACTGGTGAACTTTAAAAATGAAAATTTCAACTTAAAATAGTGCACACTAGCTTTCAGAACAGCAGTTTCTGCTGTTTTTGGTGTGCATGTGAGGCCTGGAATAGACAGTTAATAATGAAACATTAATGAATCATTCTACCTATAACACACCTTTTACCCCTAACAAAACACATACATTACAGTCATTTGGCAGATGCTTTTATCCAAAGCAACTTTCAAAGGTGATAATACTATGTGGGGATCAAACCCACGACCCTGAGAGTCTCATGCTTTACCAACTGAGCTGTCCGGGCCAGACATGAAGTACCATGTATATATTCTGCATAGACTGACCCCACCACGGTGCAACAGAGAGCGCTACAGGAAGTCTTTCCTGCTGGCCGCCATCAGGCCTCCCCTCCTCCTTTACAGCTCAACTGAGGACAACTCAACTGAGGACCGGACCACTTATCACCTAGCACCCTGCACTTTATCCATTCCCATTCATTCACTGCCCTGCACTTTATTCATTTCCTTTCACAATTATTCATTGCCCTGCACTTTAGACACTTTAGCCACTCTGATTCCCTTTCACATTTCATCCACCCATTATCATTCTTTAACTCTCTCTATATATATCCATTCATTCACAAGCTGCTCTTCCCTACATGTATATATGTAAACATGCCATCCATCCGCTGTACATCCTGGTCCTATGTCGCCTAGTACCGTAGTTCTTTGGTATTTCGTTTTTAGGCCTTTGTTTTTTTGTATTTTGTATTTTGTACCTTGCGTTTGTATGTTATACATTCTTGTGATACTGTTATGCTGCCGCAACCCCATAATTTCCCCCCAGGGATCAATAAAGTATCTATCTATCTATTGTCCCTTGGTTGACATTTCCAAACAATTCCTTTCAGGTGTAGAGTGACAGTGACTGCATTAGTATTTTTTGACCACTACATTTATATCTTGGGTATAAATTGTTTCCCAAAAATATCTTTTGACCTTTAGTTCAATGGTTACATGGTTATCGTGTTGTAAAACTTTTTTTTAATTGAATTCTTATAAAACACCATTGGTCCTTCTTTCGTGTGTACCATTTTATTTTTCATTGAACTATTATTAACAACAAAGGCTCAGTGTTGTCTGGATGACATCAATTACAGGACAAACTGAATAGCTCTCAAACTCAATAACTCTCAAACCAAATGGGACATTTCAACCCAGCCAATTTTCGGGACATGTGAAATGATGTAGATAATATATGAGCTTTGTTTTTCAGGGAAGTGCCCCTTAATCTCATTCTGACATTTTTATATAACTGTAATACATTTCAGTGCACATGATACTCTGACACACTACCTTACACATCCTTAGTAGATCATTGTACTATTGAACAAATGTCAAAATGACTTTGACCTGTATTCAAACTACTCCACACAGAGCTTTCATCTTTTCAATGCGGTTCAATTAGATTTTTATGTTTGGTGTTGATGATCTATGGAAAGCTTATTAATGATCTTACCAGTGGCTACCCTGTACTCTACCCAGATCCGTTCTCTGATCACCAACTCTGCTGGGCATAAGTTGCTGGTACTGAGTGGCCAGAGCTCCGAGCAGGGAGGTGACATCCTACTGCAAGGTGGAGCATTCACCTGGAATCACTTCACTGAAATTGTCTCTCATCCTCAAGTAAGCTGTGTAAATTTCTGTCCAAATACTGGCTTACAATGTACTTGTATAAATCAACATGAATGAACAGCTTACATAAGCATGCTTATCTTAGGTGGACTCTGTTCTTTTTTCCGTGCTTGTGTTCCCAGGTGATTGAGGTCCTGTCCTGTTCAGAGCAGCGACCCAGGTTAACAGTTTCCTGCCAGGGAGACGGGGGCTGGAGCTCCCTGGGCCAGAGCCAGGAGCAGCAGTCGCTCCAGAACCTTCTGGAATACCGCCTGAACCCAGACCCCCAGCCTGCCAACATGGAGGGAGTCACAGAGTTCACCGAGTACGTCTCAGAGACAGTGGATGTTCCATCACCCTTTGAGCTTCTGGAGCCCCCTACCTCTGGTGGCTTTCTGAAGCTGTCTAAACCCTGCTGCTACATTTTCCCTGGTGGCAGGGGGGACTCTGCTCTATTCGCTGTCAATGGATTCAACATTCTGGTAGATGGAGGGTCTGAGCGGAAGTCCTGCTTCTGGAAGTTGGTTCGTCACCTGGACAGGATAGACTCTGTCCTACTCACCCATATTGGGGCAGACAACCTCCCTGGCATCAATGGGTTGTTCCAGAGGAAGATTTCTGAGCAGGAGGAGGAGCAGACCCAGGGATCAGGCTCCAACACCTATGGTGACTGGATGAAGAACCTGATCTCTCCTGAGCTTGGGGTCGTGTTTTTCAACGTGCCAGAGAAGCTCCGGATGCCTGAATCTACACTGAAAGTGAAGCGAAGCATTGAAGAGGCATCTCTTACGTTGCAGTACCTCAACAAGCTTGGTATCAAGCCAGAGCCTCTTCACAGGGTAGTCAGCAACACAATTGAACCTATCACACTTTTCCACAAACTTGGTGTTGGAAAGTTAGACATGTATGTTCTAAACCCTGTTAAAGAAAGCAAAGAGATGCAGTTTCTAATGCAGAAATGGGCTGGAAACAGCAAGGCCAAGACAGGGATTATGATGTCTAATGGTAAAGAAGGAGAAATATCTGTCCCTTATTTAACATCAGTTACAGCCCTCATTGTTTGGATTCCTCACAGTCCCACAGAGAAGATAGTCAGGGTGCTGTTTCCTGGGAACGCACCACAGAACAAAATCTTTGAGGGCCTTGAGAAACTGAAACACCTGGACTTTCTGCGATATCCAGTGGCTACCCAGAAAGACATAGCCTCCGGAGCACCACCTCCCATCATTAAACAAACTAAAATGAGATCAAGAACTGATAGCAAAGAGAGCCTCAAATCTTCACCCAAACCACATTCCAAAACCACCAAGAAAGAGGCAAGTGGGCAGGAGGAAGAGTCCAAGAGTGAATTGATTAAAGAGACCAAGGTAGAAAAGAAAGAGGAGAAGAAACTTAATAGTGAAAGCGCAAAAGCCACCAAACAACAGAAGAACAGTGAGGTGGCCCCCGTGGCAGCCAAACTAGAGAAGAAGAAAATTTCCAAGGAAAAAACTGCCAAAAAGGAAAAAACTGCCAAGATGGATGAGAAGAAAGACAAAGAGAAGAAAGAAATCAAAAAAGAGAAACGTGACTTAAAGAAAGATGACAACAAAAAAGAAGAGAAAAAAGACAGTAAGGCGAAGGAGGATAAAAAGAAGGACCCAAACAAGCCAGAGCTGAGGAAAATTACTAAACCTGACCTGAAGCCACTCACCCCTGAAGTAAGAAAAACTCTACACAAGGCCAAGACTCAGGCTAAGCCCAAGACAGACAAAAATAAAGCTGTGAAAGAGCAAACAAATGAGAAAAAGCCAGTCCCAAAGAAGGCCCCTGAAGAGGCAGCAGCAGCCTTGGCAGACAGGTCCATCGTGTCCTCACCAGAGGACCTGACTGAGGACTTTGAGGCTCTGAAACAAGATGAACTCTCCAAACTTAGGAGTGAGCCCATCCAGAATGATGTGATATCTGGGCATCCAGATTACACAGATAGTAAACTTCCATCCATGATTTGCCCTGATGACAGAGCCACATCCACAGACACTGAGGTTAAGACTCCTTTGCCTAAATCCCCTGTCAACGAGGGAGAAGAGAACAAAGATAAGGGTGCATCAGAACAGCTTTCAGGCATTGAAAAGAAAGAAGCAAGTAATGGTTTTGACAGGAAGTATGAAGAGGAGAAAATGGAGAAATATGACAAATACCCCGCAAAGGATGACATGACAGACAGATCTAAGAAGAGTGACAGCTCAGAGGAGGAGGGTGATGTCATTGAAAAAGCCGATGTAGAGGGAACAGAAGATGACGAGGAGCTGAAATATAAAACAGAGGAGGCTAAAAGGGAGAAATCTGGAAAAGAGTGGGACATCAAGTCAACTGAGCATAAACCAATCTCAACTGCAGTCCCATATGGGCAAGCTGCAGTGGCCTCTGCCTCAGAACAGTTCTCCTTCATTCAAGATGAGACCATCCCCGGTTACTCCGAGACTGAACAGACTATCTCTGATGAGGAGATCCATGAAGAGACAGAGGATAGGATCCCACAACTGCGCTACGATGTGGGCTCTTATGACATCTCTGTCCCCGATGTCCCTGGCACCTTTGACTCCATGCATGGTATAAAGGAGATGAAGACCTCAGCCACGTCTGATGTAGCAGATGTCAAACCCAAAGTTTTCAGCGGAGGCCCTGACCCTGTGCTTGCAGCCTACCCTAGCATCATTGCTGCTCCTCTAGCAGAGGAAGAGCACATCTCCTCAGCAACATCCATCACAGAGTATGACAAACTGTCTTCCTTTGCCACATCCATGGCAGAGGACCAGTCCATAGCATCAGTGACAGCCCCTCAGACTGAGGAGACAGGGAGGAGCTCTCTCCTGCTGGATACTGTCAACAGCATCCCCTCCCGCACTGAGGCCACCCATGGGAAAGACTATCTCCACTCAGCAGGAACCATCTCTCCCACCTCCTCTCTGGAGGAAGACAGATGTTTCAAGTCTCCCCCATCTGAGGAGTACCCGCCCATCATTCCTGAGATAGAGGCTGGTGCAAAGGTCAAACCAGTGCATGAAGAAGAAGATGAGGAGGAAGATGAGGACGAGGACCAGACTCCTAATGTTGACATTCCTCTGGCTAAACTCCAAGAAGGCTATGAACATGCTGCCTCCATGATGCTCCAGGAGAAGGAGAAATCTCCCCCTGCAACCATGTCCTTTCCTCCCTTCTCCACCACACAGTACTCTCCCCCACAGGCTGACAGAGAAAACCAAGCTCTTGTTAGCAAAGAGGGGTCAAAGACTGGTGCTGGAGTAAAGCCTCTCTCGCCCCCTCCATCTTTCTCCACTGAGTCCAGCCCCATGCAGTTAGATGAGGAAAGATGTCTAAGTCCGGATGACAGCACCATGAAATTGGCCTCACCCACTCAGTCAGTGCCTACCAGCAGTGGCTACTCTCCAACTGAAGAAAAGTCATATAAAACAGAGGAAAAAGATGACACAGTGAACAAACTGAAAGCTGACACCCAGAAAACTGAAAAATCAGTCATTATGTCAGACAATAGCTCCATAATTGGCCTGCCTGGTGACCGGACAACAATTGAAGGATCTGACGAATCTGACGAATCTGATGATGTTGATGAAGATGACTATTATGTCAAAAAGGATCTAAAGCCCACTGTTAAGGCTAAGCTTATGGAGGAGAAAGAGGGGAGGTTCCTAGACGATGACTACACCTCTGAGGCAAAGTCTCTTAAGGAAGAAAGAGATAAAGCTCCCTCAGAGGAGGATGATATTAGATCTACGTATCTGCAGGATACACAGGCCAAGGCCTCAGACAAGACACAGGTCTCTGGTAGCACAGATGAAAAACCCAAACCACAAGTGATGTATTCAGATGAAGAAGAAGAAGAAGAAGAAGAAGAAGAAGAAGAAGATGATTTCCCAAGTGTGGCAGGGTCTGAGCCGTTATCAGTGGAACAAAAGAAAATAGACTTTAAAGATGACAGCAAGGAGAAAACAGATCATATAGCATTTAAAGAGCCTGACAAAAGTGTTCATTTCAATCTCTATAATTTCCCAGAGAGGGAGAGCAAAGAAAAAGTACCAGGAAGAGACATGAGACAAGACACCCCTTATGTGCATGGCAAAACCTTTTCTTATAGTGACGTTTATGACAGCAAAACAAGCTCAGTGGACTCAGATTCCTATCAACAGGAGTCCTCGGATATGATGGAAAAAGACAACGTAAAGAGTGAAATGGATTCCCAGAAACATGTGTCTCCATCCCCCTCAACAGCTACAGACAAGCTGTTAGAGAAGGAGGAATTTAGCAGCTCTTACGGAAAAGATTTCTCCACCTCACCGTGGCTTGATTCCAAGAGCGCTTCGGCTATTTCACCTTTTGAAAGAGATGACAAAGAAAAGGAAGCAGTTGAATACGGCAGAGAGAGCCGATTCCCTTCAATGGCTGATAGACCCGAGGCCTCATCCACAGCCTTATCATCTGAAAAAGACCCCTTCTCTTTTAAAGACCAAACTGACAGTGTAAAGTCCCCTACATATTCCTTACTGACATCATTTGATGCCAACAAATCCACGACCGCAAGCTACCACGAGAAAGGAGCTTCTTTGGAAGTTGACATGCGAAAACTAACAGCAAGGGATGAGGAGGACTATGACGATGACGAGGTTGTTGATGAAGACGACGACGAGGATGAGGACGAAGAGGAGGAGGAGGAAGAGGAGGAAGACGAAGAAGGCGCCGGCGATTCAGACATTGAAAAAGGGGCCAAAGAGAAATCTGAAAAGGAAGTAAAAAGTCCAATCAGTGACACGTTTGGCTCAAACAGGCCTGAATTTATGGTTTCTATGGCTGGCTATGGCTATGACAGTCAGGGGAAGCCAAGTACCACTGAAAGCAGCTCCAGCTCACTCGCAAAGGCTGAGGAGCAGGCTAAAGTTGACTCCTCATCCCTCAGTGAGAAGCCTATGGAGATGGGAGCTACAGGTTTCTCTGGCTACTCCTCTGGGTTTGAGTATTCATACGGAGGTGGAGAGAAAGACTCATTTTTATCAAGTCAGGTCAAAGATAAAGTCAAAGAGGACTTTTCTCTTAAGTCCACAGAGGACAGTTATTACCAGAACGAGAGAGCTGATTCTGAATTTGAGAAACAGAAAACACCAGACCTTCTGAGCAAGAGAACGCTGGACACAAGCTTCCAGTACACCACTACTGCTGCTCCTGCTTACTCCTCCTCTTCTGCCTATAGCTACTCCTCCTCCACCTCGGGCTCTCTGTCCACCAGCCGCCAGTTTGGAGAGGAACTGGAGA
>CABFOQ010014830.1:1505-33726 GCA_900660455.1 Gephyroberyx darwinii | reverse complement strand
TTTTTTTTTTTTTTTGTTTTAAAAAAAAAAAAAATTTTGGGGGGGGGGGGGGGTTTATTGTGTGATTATATAACACATTAAATATCTAATAGATCTATAGCTCAGTCTCAGCTCACGCTCTCGCAGGATTTCTCTGCAGCGGTTCCTTGGCATGGTTTGTCTGAAACAAGCTTGTCTGAACAGTAGGTACCCATGTTTTTATCCCCACTGAAATACGGTAACGATCGCTTTCAGCTCATCCACAGACGTTCGATGATGATTCATGTCCAGAAACCCGTCAACGCCATTGTTCTGAAGGTGTGTGAGCAATCTCATAGGGGAAATGAGTTTGGATGGAAGAAGTATAGAATACGTTACGTCAGCCCTGTGGCCTTTCTAGCCCCGCTGCTTTCCTGTCACACTCTGTAAGTAGAAGGTCAGCTTTGAAACAAAAAAAAAATCAGTAAATACCAAAGGAGTTTTCCTTCTCAGAGGATTCCTGGTCCTGGTTTTCCTCTGTGCTCTGGCTATGGATCACATGCTGTTTCCCACAAACAAACGTGGTCGCTCTGGCTGATATTAATGATTTAACATGAGGACTCAGACATCTCATATCAGATGGGGCTTTCAATCTCATCATCGCACCCGATTTCTCTCTCTGGCTGTTTGGTTTTCAGGACAGGTCTGGATATTGGGATCACAGCTGTGCTGTCTGAATCACTCAATGAAGATCAAGGTATGAAAAAGGGAATGAAGGCATGATGGTCAGTTTAATTATGTCATTATATCTTTTAATTATAGGGAATTATAAGATGTAATTATTATGAAAGTATGAACTTCTTTACCATTCTCTCCTTGAGAAATAAGGTCAGATTTTAGATGTAATTCGATAAGATTTAGGTTTCATTGCTCCAGTAATGTTACCCCACTCCATCAGACCTGCATAATGTTAAATTTCAGGATATTCACGTAAAGCTCTTTGAAATCCTGGGTCAGTTCAGGTCTGGTTCCCAGGTAACAGAGGTCATATTTGATGCTTCATTAATATCAATGTTGGCACGGGTCCCAGAACCTATCAGCCTGTGTATGCTTTATGAACCAAAGTGGGTTTCTTCTTTTTTCACCAAAGGCAGTTTTAGCTCTCGGGGGTGTTATTCAGCACAGAGGTGCAATTAAAAACGTGAAACTTCCTTTACAATATGCCACACATGCCATCCATCCATCAAGCATCCTTCCTCGTAAACCTATCTGAGCGGCTGTAATGTAAGGCAGAATTGAATCATTAAGCATTTGAGCAGCATAAGAAGGTTTTTGTTTACCATTGTCTAAACAATCTGCAGCTCCTCAGGATGTGGAATTGCATCAATCAGAATAAAAGCTCCTAGAATACACTCTCTCTTAGCAGATGCTGTAGTAAACTTTCAACTGCAAACCCACACGCAAATGGGAAGTCTTACTTTGAAAATGTGATGCGGTATAATTGTGCTGTTTCAGCTACATTTTGATCGCTTTGCATCTCGAATCCGTGCAGTATATGAAGTCCATTATCGCGCAACCGAGACTTTTAATGTGACTTTTCATTTCGAGCGAACTCAAAGTGCCCTTTTCCATTTCAAACTTTTGCACAAACAAGTAAACAAGCTATTGTTTTGGCTCGTGCTTCCTGGACGAAGAGCCTTGATGAATAGCTGAATTAGCATCAGCTCCAACTAACATTAGCCGTATTTCACCTGAGTAACTCCAGTCTCACCTCTGTCTGACCTGCGATTTAATAAGTTACTCTGCTGCTGCACTCTCTCTCTTTCTCTCTCCTGACACAAACACATTCTGTCCTCTCTCCTTCCTCCCTCTCTCTCTCTCCCTCCCTCTAAATGGCTGTCGTGAGTCATGCAGTACATTTAAATGTTAAATACCTAGGTGGAGGTCATGAGCCATTTCCCACCGCATTACCGGCTAATGGTTCATATCTTAATAACCTTACCAGCCTGGTCATATTCTCCTGGGTGGATATTAAGACCACAGAGTTTGAATGGGAAGCGTTCCAGCTGCACGACTTGGGCTCGCCCTGCAGAGATTGATCGTCGAAGTGGAAGTTGTTTGTTGGACGAGAAGCTTTTCTTCGGAAGCAGTAATGATTCTGCGTGCAAGTTTCACTCTTTGTCATGTGGTGCGTGCACACACACACACACACGTGCACGTGCACACACTCCAAATGCGCACATCTGGTGAGATGATGGTCTGTCTCCTTCCTTGTCTGAATTGTCTTGGGACTCCAGACAGCTAGTTAAAAGGAGATGAAAGTCTATTAAACCGCCGCTGTAAACAAGAACAGGAAGACAAACTGAAATGAGGAAGCATTCATCACCGAAAAACATCAAAACTAAACACATTTCACACACACACAAAAAATGTAATGTAAAATGAAAATGTATATATGTGTGTGTGTGTGTGTGTGTGTGTGTGTGTGTGTCTGTGTGTCCCAGCATGTCTTGACACCTCTGCTCCAGTGGATGCTGACTGTGGCTGGAAGACGTGAAGAGGTGAACCAAAGTCCAACTGCAGCCTCACTCTGCAGTTTGTCACTATAAATCGGTGTGTGTGTGTTTGTGTGTGTTAGCATGAAAGAATCTGTGTGTGTGTGTGTGCACTTGTGTGTGTCTGTGTGTTTAGTAAAGAACAGATTGAGCAAACACTGTAGCAGCATTACAGTTCAGTACAGTTTTCAGTATCACTGTCTGTATATGTTTGTGTGTGTGTGTGTGTGTGTGTGTGTGTTTACTAGCTGTGTTTTTCATGTCTGCGTCGACGCTGAAACAGAAGGGCTGCCAACTTGATTTCAACCTCTAGTTGGGCTATTGGCCTTTGAAGAGTGTCTCTTTTCTTCTACTCACGCCAAAAATACACACACACACACACACACAAACATAAAAGCCACACTCCCAGAATCCTTTTAGTGAGGTCTCAAAATAGCGCCCCGATAATCAGTGTCCTTATCACCTTTTATTTCCAGGGAACACAATAAGTTAAGTTGCTGAAATTGTCAAAGCTGCCAGAGCTGAAAGTCTCAACTTCATAAGGACAACTCTTTGTGCGACTCCCTGGGTGTACTTGAGAAATGTCACGGAGATGAAGAACAAGGAAACTCTCAGTGACACTGTATGCTTGTGTATGACTGACACTAATCTGGTAATAGACATTTAATAATATCAATCTAATGTGTACTTGTGGAAAAAATACCAAATCACAGTCCCTGATTGGTCGATAGCATTTTCCCTCTCATGTCCCATTGACAACATGTGTACCAGACAATGCTTAAATAGTGTTTGAATAATGTATGAACACATTTCGGTAAAGTAATATCAATGTAAGCAACAATGTGCAAAGCTTCTCAAAGGATCTCATGTCTCACTCGATGTGCACGACAACACAGGATGTGTCGTGTGTGTTAGAAATAACATGTTGGCTTGCAACATTGGTGCCATTTACTCTTCTTCACGGTGTTAGTTCCACTAAATGAAACGCTTGAGAGTGTGTTTATGTCACCAAACCTCTTCTGCATAAAGAATAAATTGCCCTTGAAAAAAAATGAAATGAATGAAATGATCGATTCAAAAGAAATCCAACCGAGACCGTCATTAGAGACGCTTTCCAGGTCCACATTCAGAAAGAGCCAACTCTGTCCGCTATCTTCTCTTCTTCAACCCTCCCTTCCCTATTCGTCTACCTCCTTTGCACTGGAGTCAACTGTCACACATATTTGAAGGATATATTCCTGTTGTTTTCATGTGGTGTTTAGATGGTTCATTGGCCCGAGAGTAAGATCATTGTAGATCAAGATCATCATAAATCAACGACAACATATTAATTTATGTTACATGAGGATGATTTTACCCAACATGTCACAGCTGCCCCTATGAGTCCAATTCATTTAGCGTTACCGGTGGCTACTTCGTCTGGCTACTACAGGGAACCAAAACAAACCAACACAATTTTCACTTGGTTATTAATCTACTCTTTCTCATGCCAAAGATTCACCTGAACATCACATAAAAATAACAGTGGAAGTTATTATCTGCAGTGAGGCAGTCAAGTTCTTTCTCAGGCCATATGATGAATGGTTGGTAGCGGTATCACATGTGTCTTCCCCAACTGCAAAGCAGATGGATGTAATCAGTGTGTGTCCATATAGCTTCAGTTGTGAGCTGCTCACGGATCAGCAGCATTTGACCCATACAGTACCAGAGGCCCCTGAATGTTTCTCTCCATCATCAAATAGTCTTTCACCAGAACTGCTTCGTTTTGCTGCTCTTCACAGGCAATAGGCGCTTCAATTCAATTTGATTTGTATGATACTGACCCTGCCATTTTGCAAAACTAGTTGAACTCAGATCTGATAAAAGCTTCTTTTTTTTGGAGCCAACAAAAAATTGGATAAAAATGTTAAAAGGGCAAATCATTTTGGAAAAGTAACAACTTTCTTTGAAAAATAAGACTTTGTGGAACTGCGTGGCACCTGATAGTTCAAGCCACAACAAACACAAACACAAGCCCTGTGTTGGGGGAACGCTCACCCTTGAGCAAGGGTGAATTCCTACCAGCCCCCGGCGGTTCCTTGTTGTGTAGCTGACCCTGACCTCTGACCTCGCTGTGGAGAAAGAGACCAGCATAAAAATAATTTCAACTTTGGGCATCGATAAATTATTAACTGAAAACCTTTTTTTTTTCCTAAATTTTTTTCCATGTCATCAACGAGGGTCCAAGGTTAGGGAGTGACATCATTTATTGTTTTCATAATGTAGCCCGTTGAGACTGTAACTGGGATTAAGGGCTATACAAATACACTTGACGTGACTAGTGCATGAGTCATCAGGAGTTTGAGGATTTCACTGAAGGATTGCCATACATAAACATCGCACAGGACACATATCAAGCTGCATACACGCCATTTAGCCGCACAGCTTCGCCTGCGGAGCGAATACTGCTGGAGCCGATGGGGGTTAATTGTCTTTTCAAGGGCGCACAGCGGCAGAGAAGCATCTTCACCGGTGACACCTGCAGTCGTCTCACAAGCCGCTACTTAACGGTAGCCTGGTAATCTCCTCGGGGGGTGCAGTCCGATGCAGGTGCCGGTCCGCTTCACGGATTTCACGGCATTTTCAATTTGCTGCCTCTGTCAGCTGTCCAAAAAGAACAGCGAGTTCCTCCACTCCCTGAGCTGTCACTCCAAGGAATCAAACCTGCGACCTTCCTGGGACTGGTCTCTAACTCCAAGTGTGTGTGTGTGCGTGCACATATACTCAGTCGATCATTTAAACTTAGCGCGCAGCTTAATGTCACAGCAGGAATGTGCATGAATGTCTAAGAATAGGCGTATCCTGGAAAGATCTCACATGTCTAATATTTGGGATTCAGCGTGCACACTTTAATATCCCCTTGTCGCTCTGCTTTATCTGTATCTCCTGTTTGAGGATTAACACCTCCTGACGACTGCAAACATCGTGTTTCCTCATCTTTAGCAGATCACACATGGAATACCAATAAGCTTTGTTCCAGTATCGAGAAAATGGATTTTGCGGTGAGAACTTGTGATGTCCCGCTGGCTTACTCACCCATCTTGTTCTACTTGTTCCTGTCTCCTCAAGGGCTTTAGATCTGTTTGGGGAACAGATGTAGTGTTAGAGTTAGAGTTAGGAAGGAAATATCAAGCAGTTGATCAGGTGACTCAGGTAGTTAAATGTGCGATTTAATATGCTTTTCCACCAAAAAAAGATTTTTTATTAGCAGTGGATTCTTTGCTGGGACAGGCAGCTTAGTGGTCCCTGGCTCTAATGTCAGATACCCCCAAATAAAATCAGGTTGTCACTCGTTATCTGTCTCTCTCTCCAGGACTTCATTTTGACGTTTGTCAAGAAATATTAGTCCGGCTGAACACATAGGGTCATAGCTGGCAGACACTGCGCCCCCTGTCCTGCTGCCTCTCCTCTGGCTGCCAAGAGAGGCTCTTTACAGTGTGTCTGTACAAACCGTCTGCTCTATTCTGTCGAGCAGCGAGAGCCCGACTGAAGTCGAGGGTCGGAGGAAACCGCCTTAGCATCTGAAGTAGCTACTTGTCTGGTGATTGTCTGTCTGGGCGGTATGTGTTCTTGTGCTTCGATCCTGAGGATAACCACATAGTCTCACAAGGATTGAAGAAGGAGGAAAATCCTCCAAAATGTGGACATTTTGTCCTCACTTCTACAAGACACTAGCTTAGGGTTAGGACTGAGGGAAAAATCTCTTCTTCATCTTATCAAAAACAGTGAAGATCTAGATTTTGTCTCATTTTGTGAACACCTACAGCTGAAATGCTTCTCCTAAAAACCCCTTAGGAGCAAGGAGGAGATAACAGAGACAATACATATGAAGATGCTAACTAATGCAGCAGGATGTGCAAACTGTGCACGTTTGAGAAGGAGTCATAAAACATCATATTAAGTTTTCTTTGAGATCTTTCTCTAATCACGGTCTCATATTCAGGAGAGCTAAATAAGACTTATTCCAGATCATTTGCAGATCTCTTGCTTTGATCACAGTGAGATCAACATGAGCTGATATGTGGTTGTTAGTTGAATTTGAGAAACAGTAGAAAATGCCTTTAGTCTCATCTTAGTGTCAAAAGGAGAAATAAAATTTTGAAATATGAGAGCTCTTCTTGGATTTTGCTTTCCTGGTGGGGTTAGTGTTAGAATTAGGTACTATAAATTAGTGTTAGGGTTATGATTAAAGGAATACACCAACACCAAGATTTTGAGAGATGAGCCCATTGGTCAACTCAAACTCATTGAAACGATGAGAACATAGACACTAAAATCATCCACGTGTCCCCGGGAGATCACTAGCTCCAGGGCTCCATCTATTTCTGGAGATCAAACAATCATGTCTCATAATGAGAGAAAAACAAATGTCACACTTCACAGAAATATATACCAGGCACCATATTTTTTCACAAATATACACAGACTGATTTGTATCTGGAAAAGTGTAAATTGTGTGTAATAGTGTAAAAATCATCTTTCCACAGTAATGTCACCTGTGCGATTTGTTTTTTTCATTTACCCATAGTTGTCAACTGAGTTAAAAATATCATTATCATTATTTACCATACATAGAACAGTGTCTTCCAATACTATCTCTGGCATCAACTTTGTTTATAAAGTTTATAAAGTATAAAATGGGTAGGCTGAATCCAGCCCTCTGATTGGTCGATACCTGTGGTATATATCCTATATAACCCGATTACCTCTTCATCATTTCATATTACTCACATTAAGTCAGAGATTAACTTTAACTTGGGACTGCTTTGTCACAAAATGGCATCTTTGTAATTCCTTAAGTAAAATATCAGATATTGTATGAAAATGTATGGTAATATATGGGAATTATGTAGTAAGCTTAAGTCCAACTTCCACTAGTATGAAGTCAATTTTTCTATGCAAGAGACGATTCCCTGCAGTTCTTTGAGTTCTGTGGCTGTGACTCAACAGAACAGTATAAAACACGCTCTGCAGCTATTATGATACGAAGTCTAAGTCCTTATCTTCTGCCAGTCCTTTGACGATTCTCCAGCAGTGCAACAACTACCTGCTCATGCTGTCTACATCGGTGATACGCATACAAGCTTTCAATGGCACTGCAGACCCGCCGCTGTTGATTTGAACCGGCAATCCGCTGAAGTCAAATAACTCCCGCTCTTTGATTCTCAGCACTTTGAGGAGTTCTTCAACAGCACCTTGCTCTGCACCAATCAGAAATGCAACAGGAGTGGAAGCAAAGGTGTGGGTGAGAGTGATGAGGTGACAATTATCTCACGACGCAAAATCTTTTTCCATATCATTTTACTCTTAATGATTTCACCTTTCAGCAATGTCTCGCCACAGTCACACTCTTCCTTCATTAAAACATAGAATTTTTAGGGGGCACTGAACTGTTTTGGTTGAGTTCTTGAGGGCCTGTCGTGATTTGTTAGTTTGTTGTTAGTGTGTTGTTAAAGGACAGGTGTGCAGGAGTATTTTGCTATAGATTTTGTACAGCAACAATGAAAGGTGAATTGTTGAGTGTGAAATGTGCTCAGTACGGCTGATGCAGTCAATGTATGCAGCTGTTGGTGGTGCATATTATAGTATTTTTCAACATTATTATGACATCAAACATGAATTAAGTTCTCACTTATTGGGCTTGATGAATAAATAAAAAGAAATGAGGTTAAATTTAATTTTTTAAATTTTTTTATTGTTTTTATTTTGAAGGCTGAACCAATTCTTGTTTATTCCGACCAGCATAACACATCTAGCATTTGTAGATTTTGATATTTAGAAAATGCAAACTTGCAAGTTTTGTTTCTGACATATATTTTGTTTTGTAAAACTTATTTTTTTTCCCTGCTTATGCGACTGTTTGCTCTCAACACCTACACAGCGCGAGACCAGAAATTAAGCGGCATAATGCACGAGGCAAGGCGTTCGTCCTTGAGCGAGAGCCACGGCTTACTTCTCATTCTGCAGGTCCGCGTGCCATTCTCTCTCGCTGGGCGAAACTTTGCGCGAAAGGTCAGGGCCTGTTTTGAATTGGGCTCTCTGAACTGGGCTATGAACTGCATCCACTATGAGATCTGACACGTAAACAACTGCAGCGGCGCCCTCGCTAGTACAGAACTCGCCGAATCAATGAATGGACTTTGGCTCTGTTCACTCTGTAAAGGCTGCCTGGTGCGATGCCTGCAGTATCCAAAGCTTCTAGAGGGGTTAGCAGAACTTTCCGTCCCGACGCCTGAATGTTTTTCCCCGGTTGACTTTATCTGACTCGTATGCTCGGGGGGGTTAACATTTTCCGCCAGCTCTGTATGACTCATAGGCGACACTCAAAGGCGTTTGTTATTTGCTGGTCTTTTCTGCTTAGAATAGGAGGCACACCATCTCTTTAATGGATGCAAAAGATGAGGCGCTTGACATCTGTTCGCTGTCTGTTTGAATAGAGCACTTCATCAAAAGGCACCAACAAGATTCTGAATAGTTTCAATTTTCTGTGTGTGTGTGTGTGTGCTCTACACGAGAAAATGCAACAGATTTTCTTTAGTGGAACAGTCGAAGAGCAAACATACCATGTTGGTCAGAGGGAGAAAGAAAGATTTCCAACTTAACCATAGGCCTTCCTAATGCTATGTGATTACCCCATCATTATCCCCTCAGGGAGGAAAAACCAGCACTACAACATCGAGGACAGCACATAATGAGAATATAGACACACACACACACACACACACACACACACACACACACACACACAGACACACACACAGAGACACCGCAATGCACATTTTACTCAAAGTTGTTATAAAAATGTGTTTGTATTTATGAGGGAGAATATTAAAGCATGATTTTGTAGTAAGACCACTGGAGCACACAGATGTGACGCGACGTGTATTTTGATCAAATAAGCATGGTGTGATGTGTGTATGTACAGTATGAATGCTCCCCGCACCACACACACACACACACACACAAACTGCCCACAGCTGCTAATGAGGAGCCAAAGGGGGCTCTTGCTCAGCAGCCAATTATCCTGTCCCTTCGGAGAGGAATAGTCTGTCTGTGTGTGTGTGTGTGTGTGTGTGTGTGTGTGTGCAGATGTTCCACATCCACAGCCAGAGTCGGCCTGTTTTTCTCTATGCCACTATGACAAGACTCTTATTTACATAATCTTTCTCTAATTATATCTATACGTGGCGCTTGTGAAAAGCCTCCTGGCCTCATTCAGAGAACATTTGGAACATTGATATTGAATAGCCTTACTTACCAGGGTGCCACGGGTTGCAAAAAAAAAGCATCTTAAAAGCCCCGTTATCGGCGACGATGTGACTTTTCATTTCAGGCCCGAACTCCCAGATTGCATCAGCAATCCATCGCCATGTTTACCTCCAACAGTAGATATCTGTTTGTCGCCTTGATGACCACAACCAGATGATAAATTATGAACAGAGTCAGAGGCTCAAGCACGCAGAATAATTCAAAGGTCCCTTCTGTCGACGGAGGAGCGTTGCAGGCGCGAGCGCGTGTTTTGCATCAGCGGTTTGTCACTGTTGCATCACGCTTGTCAGGGCGCGTTGACTCGATAACAGCTGTTGATTTATCTGAAATGGATTGTCCCGTTCAGACAGGTGTGTGTGTGTGTGTGTGTGTTTGTGTATTTGCGCGTCTGCCTGCCTGTTTCTACTGATCCTCCAAAGCTCTTATAGGATAATCACCCTACAAAAGGATCATTCTTTCTTGTCCTCTATAGCAATTCTCATCCACTTAAGCTCATTTAGCCAAAGTGTTGAGTGTGAGAGGCGTCGATTTGACAGGTTTCAAATGGAAAACAGTGTGCTCATGCGTCTGTCAGCGCATGTGTGTGTGTGTGTGTGTGTTCTGGTGTAAAGGGTGTGTGATAAGTGTAATTGTGTCAGTCTGAGCATGGCTGCTCGGCAAGAGGACGAGGTACTTCATATTAGCGCCCCCTCCTATCTGAATTGCTTCCAGCTGAAACCATTAGCATATTCAAAGGCCAATTTGGGCCTGACATAGACGCTCCACTTCAACAATATCACGGTACAGTAGCACTGCAGCCTTTGTACTGTTTCTACTGTGTGTGTGTGTGTGTGTGTGCGCACGCTCTTTTGGCTCCCAGGCTTGTCAATAAGAGCCGGGGCTCCAGAAGAACAGACAATTCTCCAGGCTCTGTGTTGACCCTTTGAGCTGAAATGCAAAGCGTGGTAGAAAGAGCCTTCACAAGTTATCAGTCAATGAGTATGTACTTGCATGTGTGTGTGTGTGTGTGTGTGTGTGTGTGTGTGTGTGTGTGTGTGTGTGTATGTGTGTCCATGCATTACACACACACACTTTGCCCCAAAAGTGGCAAGCGAGTTTGCCTCATCCGTGTGTGTTTGTGTGTTTTCATGTGAGGGCCCCGGGGTGCACGCATGTGTGTACAAAAGTGTGTGTTAAGCCGTTGGTATTCCGCGGCCCCCGAGAGCAATCCATGGCCAAACAGATCCCATCATGTTTGCGTTACGAGTCCAGGCTTATTCCCCGCAGGCCTCCCTGCCCCACTGATGCTCCTTTTAGCCGGCTCGGTTTGGTTATTAAACCCGAGTCCGCTTTGCGCGGACGTTCTCAGCCCGTGGTGTTTCAGTGGTTTGCATGGCTGCAGCTCCCCGGAATCACTTCACTGACAGCCATGTCCGCGTCCCGGCAATTCAGGGGACAACCAGCTTGGTGAACCCACCTGTGGACAGCAGGACTTCACGTCATTGTTCCTGAAATGCGTAACATTTTAACATCAATAAATCATTACCACATTAATATAATCACTGTAAATGAATGGAATTGTGCCACCGGGTCGATTTTGGTGGCAGAAATCTGCTGGATTGCTTTACGGCACGAAACAGGAAGAGGGCGCTGTTATTCCAGCGCTAATGGAGCTAAAGCTTTCAGAGTTTCTCACAGTGGCACACAAGTGAAAGGCCTGATAAAGCGAAAGATGGAAGATCCTCTTTGCAGCAGGAAGCAACAGGGTTTATGGGAAATGCAGTCTTCATTATGAGGAACACTAGCACTAACGATACCACTGGCTACCAGAGGCTACCAATCATCTCAACCGTGGTCTCACTTGTTTACAGGAATTATACCAAGTTATCACCATTAATCTGACAAATATATTGATGTTTAAAAATGGTACATTGAAGTTGAATTATACTGACTTGTTTAGCGTGATTGAAACAATTTTACTAGCTTAAGAGCGTTGTTGGTTTAATACTGCGTTATAATTACGTAGTAAATTGAAAATAACAATAGACTAGAATAGAATAGACTAGACTATGATTCAGTATGAGTGTGAGGCATCTCAAAGGCCTTTACAAACCTTACTTTAGATCTGGTTCCTGTGTTAGGTGTACTTCTGTGAACGAAGTCATCAATAAATAATAACAGAGAATAGTGCACGTTTTGGTTGAGCAGCAGGACAAATTTGTTCGCCTATGAATTTCTCTGCTGGAGTATTGAGTTTCTCCACTCTCCCTTCCTGACGAGACAGCTTCCACTTTCTACAGGCGCTCGCAAAAAACCCGGGAAGGGACGATGACCTTTAGATTGTACTTTTTTTGTGAAGAGCCTTTTGGGAAAGAGTACCCGGGCCTCTTATCCCCAATGATCTACGAGCGGAACGTGGGGACCGGTTTGCGTGACTCATAAAATATTTGACTGTGCTTTTCACCCAAATGAGGTTTATTTTATAGCGGCGCTATAAAAGTGCCACGGTACTGTGGTGTCTGCAACTAGAAAATGAACTCGTATTCCTCTGGCCCCGGGTGATAACATTCATGTTTTTAGTGTTGCATTTACACCATATCTCCATGTTTGGTTGTGTCAGAAGAAGCTTGTCATATTGTTCCCTGTAGACAGTATTCCTTTGGCCACTGTCATGTCTCATTGCATATTTCAACATTCACAAGCTCTGTGCGTGTGTGTGTGTGTGTGTGTGTGTGTGTGTATTTCCAGGCTGATTTAGTCAGAAATGGATGGGTGGTCGAGCATCCCCCAAACATCTTGTTGACCTTGTTAAGCTTTTTCCTCTGCTCTCTCTCTCTCTCTGTCTGTCTGTCTCTTTGTCTCTTTCCGTTCCACCATCCTGACACTAAGTGGAAAGGACAGAGGCTGTTTCCATTGGATGTTCTCCATGCACCCTGTCCCCAAAA
Source organism: Gephyroberyx darwinii (assembly GCA_900660455.1). NCBI lineage: Eukaryota > Metazoa > Chordata > Actinopteri > Trachichthyiformes > Trachichthyidae > Gephyroberyx > Gephyroberyx darwinii. The sequence goes on along the minus strand of CABFOQ010014830.1, from coordinate 20,981 downwards.
GATGTGCAGATTTAATAATGGCCCTCCATTCTGCAATCCGTGCTAACGTTCCATTTTTTGTAATTTGCCCTCGACTCCTGTTCACCAGTTCCTTACAAAGTGCAGCTGTTTAGTTCCTTTGTTTGGTTTGCTGTGCATACAACTGGGGACGTTGGGGTTTCTGTTTAACAAGTGTTTATTTGTGTTCGCTGTGGAGTCCAGCTAGGAAAACAGAAGGCGGTGCATGGACCTCCTGGGACAACCCAAGCTTGCCAGATACAAGAATCACAAATCAGTAGATCGGGGGTGGGGGGTGTTGATGCCGTACATCTCCTCAGGCTGTTGCTCAGGGCCGGGGAAAGGTGTTCTCTTGCTTCGTACGAGAGAACGAACCGTTTGTTTTCAAAGGCTGACCCCCAAAGAGATGCTGACTCCGTTAAAGTCTACACTCTAAGAAGTAAAGGTACCAAACAGTGGTTCTTTGGTTTGTAACCACGGGGAAGCTGTTATTGGTGCTGTATAGTGCATTCCTCAGTGCATTCCTCACACCATCTCAGAGTCAAAGGTATATTTCTTCAATCAGAGTGTAGTAGGGATAAGATGAGATGCAACTTTAAAGTTGTTAAACTTGTTTAGAAATAGATAATCTAATGTTTTATGGGTTCATGGGTTTTACTCTCTTGGATGTTCCTTGTTCACTGTAAAAAAAAAAAAAAAAACGACCATACTATTTGTGGTTTTGCCAATATTGGGTTTTAAAAAAACATCATCTCTAAAACAGTTTATTACATAGATAGCTGACTTTACTGGAGTCGACCAGTCATCTTATGTTTGGGGTGGGGGCGGACCCTATAGTACTGCTAGCCAGAGCTGCTAAAAACATCCCCAAGACAGCCGGTAGCTATTTAGGTGGGAGAGGGGCTCTAGAGAATAAATTACTGAAACTTTTATATATTATTTTCACTCAAAAAAGCTTCCCAGGGATGCTTCTTAGACTCAAGGTAATGATGTAAACTGTAGGAAAAGCAAAAAATCAGTTCCCTCAGGGGAAATTGAGTTATTACAGGTGTCCTATGTGCACCTGTAGTGCTTTGAAATTGTGACCAAGTGCAGGAAAACAATGTGCATATTAGCCGTAAGTTAGCTGCACACTTATTTTGTATCACATACCGAAGCCCTGAAAGGCAAAAAAGTAATAATAATAAAGGTTTCTCTTGGGGGATCCTTTTCCTAAGTGCCATTTAAATTGTGTTCTCTCCTGTGCGTAACTCAGTATTATGATTTACTAACGGTAGGAAAAAAGGTTTTAGGGGGTCAGGGGTTGATAGAGATACGCATTTAGATCTGTTTTTCACATTTTGACCATTAAGGGGCAGTGAAGGCATTTCAATAAATCGTACGACCACTTGAATATAGTGAAATCCTGACCTCTGGTGACTGAAATTGATATAACATGCTGTTAGCCTAGGTTAGCTCCCGGCAATTTGTTTTTTTCCACGTTGGTAACTCAATATATTGAGATTAAAAACAACCAAGAAATTGGTGGAACTTAGAAAAAATAACTTCCTTCTGGGAGTAAATCATTATACTGAGTTATGAACGAAAGAGAAAATAATTTAGACAGAATTTAGGAAAAGGATCTCCCAACAGAAACCTTTTTATTCTTTTTTGCCTTTCAGAGCTTCCGTAGCATGTATATCATTTTGAGAAAATTACTTCTATATGTGTATATGCAATAATGAAAATGTGTTCGTAATATATATATATCTATGTACATATACTTATATATGGTAAAGGGGCTTAGTGGTTACAGGGTGTCCCATAAATGAGAGGTTACAGGTTAAAACCCCCAACAGCCAGTCCAATTGTTAATCAAGAAACTGGTCAATGAAATGAATGCCTTCATCTGCCTTATACTTAGTCACATGACCCACTATCACTCACAGGAACCATAAACCCATTTGCTCTGCATCACCGGCCTGCTGAGTGAACGCTTTGGCTTTCCCGGCATTATGAAAAACAAACATGTACAGATTCTGTGCAGTCCTATGGGTCATTTGTGGTAATGATGTTTAGTTCTTTCTGAATATGAGAAGAGCATTGTGGGAGTTGTAAAGCTATTATATTAAAAGTTTGATTTTCATAATAATCCAACTTTTACTTTGCTTAATTAATTTAAGTGGCAGGCAATTTACACATCCCCTTAATTAGATACAGTTCAATAAAGAACAGACATGATTAATAGAAAAGGAATTTCCCAAGTGCTGTAAATTGTCTCTCACCCTGACTGATTGATCAAATCTTTTTTTTTTAAATTTCCAATTCACTGTAAAAATATTCACCCACTATGTATGGTGGTGTCCCAACAATAAGACCACTTTGCATCCATTCTGTGCAGCTTCTTTTGTTGTGTTGAGGTAAAGAACTCCAAGGGGGTGGACAAAACAACAGAAACAGCACATGAAAAGGGATTTTAACTATTTTAATTAAATGCCAATTACAAAGGTAGCTACGCAGGCAAGTCATATTCGTTTGAATGCCAATTAGTGCGTTTCAGCTTTAAAAGGGGTCTGAAAATCATCACTTTCATACGTGAGTTTTCTAAGCAAGATGAAGTGACTAACTGAAGGCTACATATTTGGTACATGAATTCAAGGGGCATCAGTTACAAAAACTGCAAAGTTATTTAATGTGAAAATCAGGAAAATCATGACATATACCTAAACTGCATCAGCAACAATGATGCAGGTCACATGACAAAGGCTCACTGTTGACACAAAACAGCACAGTACAACAGTACAACCCAGCTATGTCCTACAGACGTTAGCCAGCTTATAAGCTAGTTATCTACTAGCTAGCTACAGCAGGCTAGATTCTGGTAGCTAGCTATAGCGGGGCAAATATATTTTAAAATGTAAAGCTATATCCATTCATTTCTAATACGTTGATCAGTGGGGAGTCTTTGAAATGTCACATCTTTTCAATGTTTGTATGACATACTGTAGCTCATAAATGGAAAATGGCTGCTGTAGGGATACGGACTATATAGCACACAAATATTAATAAGTGTTGTTTATAGCTGTGATAATAATAGTGGTGTTTGTGATGACAATGATGATGATTGTGATAATGTACTTCTTTGTTGTGCAGCCCTTTTTCTTTCAATGTTCTGTTGTATCACAGACCTTTATACTGTTAAAATCTTGCCTCTCTTATCTCTCTCTCTCTTTCTTTCTTGCGTACTTTGTGGACAGATGTCATGAGACTATAAATGAAATATATATTTTCTCGCTCGTCCTTTTCTTCTCTCGAGCTGTAAAACGTCAGGTGCAAAACAAGGTCTATTCTTTGTTCCTCCAGTCTGACTGTCACATATACAGCTGCTTCAGAAAATCCTTGGCTCTGGATGTCTGGGTCTTTTGATGGTGGAGGTTCTTTCTTTCTTTCTTTCTTGATACTTGCAGACACAGTGACCCTTCTAAATATACAAACTCTCTCTAATATATACATGTATGTGCAGGCACACACTCACCGACAAACATACAGATGGGCACATGCATGTATTTATACATACTGTGTTGCATGCACACCACGTGCACACACATACACACTTTTCCTCTGTCTCAGTTGATGCAAGGTGTAAAACAAGGGATAATGGTACAGGGTTTCATAAATAATGCAAAAGAAGAGATGGATGCCGCTGTGTGTGTGTGTGTGTGTGTGTGTGTGTGCGCGCGCGCTGCCTTGTCAGCATTAACTCTACTCCTCCCCAGCGCCTCCCTGACATCTAGAAAAAAAAACAAGTTTAATCCCCCCCTCCTCCTCCTCCCTCTCTCTAACACACAAACACACACATACTGTACACACATACATTGTTCAGACACCCTCCATCAGGTTTTAATCTAAGCTGTAGTCCTTTTACCGTGCCCTCCTCCTCCCTCACTGGCTGAGAGAAAGAGAAAAATACGGAGGAGACAAATGACTAATTTTATGGTGCAGGAAAATTACCGCCTAAGAGATATTACAAGGTGTATGTATACATTTATTGTAGGAGGAGATGAGATTTAGAGCACATTTGTGTGAGAGAATAACAAATAATGGGAGCGGGAGATCAAGTTCATGTGTATGTGGCTAGTTTTTGCAATGAGAAAAGTCTCTTGGTTGGATGTGGATGCAGTACCTTGAAGCACAGTTGTTCCACGCCCTGTATAGATTGTTTGACATACGCGTAAGTCGTCAAGAACTAACCTCCGCGCACCCCGAGGATGCCGTTGATGTTCGAATCGATGCAGGGCAGAGGAGGAGGATGAAAAAGAGATGGTGAAAAGTATCTGCACTCCGAATAAGAAAGGTGCAGTTTAGCGGCTCTGCCTGGGAGACGAGGCCTTATGTGCGCAATGTGCCTTTTTCTCAGAGGTCTGCTTGGTCCAACATAGAAGCCTTCACAGAGGCGAAGTGTATGTGAACTCCAAGAGCCCATAAAACATTCATTTTGCCAAGACTGCTGGTATTGAAATGGATCAATTTGATTTTCTATTGATTTGACCACCAGGGTCACACATTAACACCCGCCAAATGGTTTAATTATTTTGGCTGGTAAAAAATATTATTGGCAGGTGAGGCAAAAAGTTTTCAGACACTAGGACTAATGATCATCTCTGAGATGCGTTCATGAACACGCAGGACGTTTTCCAGCAAACCGAAATTCTCGCATGCATGTTGCTGCAGCAGCGCTGGCTGTCTTCATATCATGTTGCTAAACTCAATATTTTGATGTACTCCTCTTCCACGATACACATCAGTTCCTGTTATGCGAGCGTACAAATTCCTCTAAATCAATGGAGAAATTAAATGCGATATTTTGCTCTGCAGTTTTCTGATGATTAATTTGACTCTGAGGCCACGCCGTGCCACCTCAGCAGAAAATGAAAGGAGCTCAAATGAACGGGTCTCGACCTCCTCATCTTTCGGCGGTTCAGTGGTGGTACCTTTAAAATCATTTATCTCCATGACTCTCACTGAGTTTTCGTTTTGCACAAAATATTCTCCAGATGAAAAACGGTCTATTAAGAAATATACATCCGAGAAAAAGTCTTTATTTTTAGCGTGGAGTGGTGGTGTCGAGTTTGCCCGTCCTTAGATATCCGGCAGACATGCTGGACTCTGCTTGTACAAACAACGGAGAGGCTTGAAGTGCCAGGTAGATGGATGTCATGGACCGTACATCTGAATGACAGCAAGGCCGCTTATCATGTTCCTCTTCGTTGGGCTACTGACATCTGTCACCTTCAGTCTTTCTCTCCGTCTTGCTCTCTCTCTGTCTCCCTAATACACACCTACACACACACACACACACGCACATGCGCGCACACACTGCTCTGCCAGCAACCAAGTCCCCACTTCCAAAGCATCTCTACCACTTATCTCTCTCATCACTCAAACTGTTCGCCGCAACACTCCTCCTTCCTCCTCCTCCTTCCTCTTGCGACGCAGGGGAATGAAAAGAACGAGACGGGCGAAACTGGAAAGGGTAGGCGGAGGGGACAATTCATTCATTCAGGAGGACTCATATGTTCTGAAAGGTGCTGCTTTGGCAGCAAAACTTTCCTCTGACACATGTCCAATTGATACTTTGAAATCGCTGCCCACTCAGCAGAAGTGATGGGACAATTCCCCCAGTCTGCCGGTTGGGAGATGAGTCTGCCGAGAGAGTTCTGCAGTGTGACTGAAAAACTCAAGACATCACCTGAGGGCAGCTGTCAGCATCGTTCTATCGATCTTCATCAGCCGCCCTCCCCTTCAACATCATCGTTACTACCGGCGTCATCGCACTCCTCATCATCACCACAACTACCGTGATCATCATTGCCTTCATCATCATTATCATCATTCACAGCATCATCTGCAAACGCCGTAATTATCATCAGCAGGTCAGTTGAAAGCTCCGATTGATTGCTGGAGATGGTTGACAAGTGATTATAAAACATGTCGGGCCAAACATTACATTACAACATCCCGCCGTCGAAAGCGGTAGAAACCAAACAAAAACGCTATCTAGCAACCGGAGAGGCGCAACGGGGCAAAGTGCTGGCGCTGCATCTTCTCCAGGGGGGGGTGGGGGGTGAGTTTGCAATCCAGTAAGCATTTAATAAAAACAATAAGAGCACCAAGACAGGTACGGGGGTAGGATCATAGGGCGTTCTGAGTGGTGATTGGCCATGTGTAAAATGCCGCGCTGCAATATGCTCGCCTCCTCTTTAGATAAAATGTAGTCACACTTTCATGCCCCGTAGGATATCCTCACTCCTCACGGGAGGGGGGAAATGTGCTGACTTTCATTTATTCACACACACACACACACGCTTACACACGCAGTAACGAACACGCTGAACTGGGAAGATTGGGATGGCTCATTTTCCAGCTCAACTCAAGGGGAAGATTACCAGATTCCCTTAGCAAATTAGCACAAATGAATGGTTCATTATCAATGTGAAACATGGTGACAGCGCGATGTGATCATTACGGCCGTTACTGGTTAGCTTGATTAATCATGTAATTATTGAGCCAACCTTGTTTCCCCCCACTTACCGCGGCGGCGTAAAGCAGAATCTCTGATCTTTTTTACAGCCTCGCGCCGCCGTTATAATGATTTGTTGTCTGTTGTCTGCAGATACCCACATGCTTTCCTTTTCACTGCATGGCGCTCTACCACTGCGCTCATCCAGCTCCTTCCTCTCTCCTCGTCTCCTCGTCTCCTCCTCATCTCTCCCAGGTGTCTGTTTACTACACAAAGACAGAGTGCTTCAATGATGCCTCAAGGTTGTCATCATAATCAGAGAGCCGATCCTCTTCATCTGGAGGAACTGTCACGAAACGAAAGGCAGCGCCAGTTACGGCGCCCGCAAAGCAGCGTCTGGCAACCCGGGCTGGATCTCTTTTCCACCGTGTTACCGGGACAAAGACGCAAACAAAAGCTCTGTCAACGAGAGTTGTCTTTCGATAGATCTTGCGTGTTTGTACGTGTTTGAACAGCCTCCAAGTCGAGGCCTAAAGATTGTGGCAGATGACAGATTTCAGTTGCATGGTGGGAAATAGCATGGAAAGATCAGTGGACTTTGGAGTAAAAATAGCTGAAAAATAGTAAAAAAAAATAAAAAAATAGCTGTCTCTGTCATCGGTGCTATTTTGGGTTTATTGTGTGTGTGTCATCTTATTTTTTTTTTAAGATATTGTTATTCATAATTAAAGCAAAGAGTTTGTGTGTGCGTGCATGCGAGCGTACATGTGTGTGTGTGTGTGCGTGTGCCTGAGAGAGTGTGTGTGTGTGTCTACGTAATTACTGGCATCTGCGTAGTGGAGCATCTCTCGTTACAGTGAAGAGGCTTGCAGAGAGGACAAGGTCAAGGCTCAATTTATCATCGTTAGCTGCTCAGGGCACCCTGTGTTAGCAGGAATCGTAGCATTAGCGCACTTACTCTGAATATGAACACCTCCCCTGGCTCTGGAATAGAACAGCAAACTTTAGAGATTTATTTAGTTTGGTTTGTGTGGAAAGTAATGTTTGTCTCAATAATAATAATGAGAGATGGTGAAAAAAAAAAATGAAAGCGGATCCATTGTTGTCTCAGTTTCTGGAAAAAAATGCTCCCCCCCCCCTTCCCCAAACTGAAATGTTCCTCCCTTCTGATACGCACATCTGCTTCAACGAAAACACGCTTGAAGACAAATCCATCAGTCCGCAGCACAGGCGGACCGCCGAGCGTCACCTTCCGCTGAGAACGCGCAGCTCCCGTCGAATGCAGCTGGCGAGTCAGGATGAATATGTGACGATACGCAATAATTGGAACTAATTGGACAGCATTAGCATTCGGGAAAAACACGAATCTGATCGCTGTTTACTCACCACGTCTCGACACATCAAATACTTGTCATCTTTGTGTTCCGGCGCCGTCTGATATCGTTGCAAATGAGCTCATTTTTTTGGCTCCGAGTTAGTATAAGGACGACGCGCAAAAAAAAAGAGAGAGAGAGAGAGAACAGGAGGAGAGTCTCTGCAAAAGTCCAAATTCTGTTTTCTTTTTTGCAAGTATTCCAGAAAGTTGGCTAATTAGGCCTATCTAGGTGGTTAATAAATCAAAAGGGGGAGAAAGCGAGAGCCCGTGTTCGAATTCTCAGATCTCCTATGAATAAATGATGAAAGACGAGACAGACAGAGCAATTATTAGCTTTCTTAAACATCGTTTACACACCAAACAGGCTCTTCATAATGCATGGGGCTGTTTTTAATGGCGCAGATCAAAGGGAATCAAAGCCCCAGCGGTGCCACTGTTAAACTGACTCCAATTAAATAAATCATAAACAAAAGCGCAGTCGTGTAGCAGTCCGGGGGCCTTTAGAGTCCGTCCCCAATGAAAGACAAGCAAACGCCGATATCTGGAGTGTGAGTAAATGCAGGACAACAATTTGCGTTTGGAGAGTTGTAATTATCATGAAAACAACTTCTTTTTTTTAATAAAGAACATCATTAGATGGATTGATCACTGCGGAGTGTCTGCGTCGTTATGTTTATTGCATCTGGACATTACAGAGGGCCCACAGAGCTCGTTTCAATTAGAGACGGGCGTCCATTTTGTGTCAGTCAATCAAACATGTGGATTGCTTGTATGGTAATCAACTAGCTGGCTGCTGGTTGAGCGCTGACAGTACCGTGATTACTCTCTCTGCTCAAACGTTGCTAATGCCTCGCCATTTTTACTGTCACTCTCCTAACACCAGTCGTGTGTGTGTGTGTGTGTGGGTGGGTGGGGGCAGGATGTATTTGCAGGCGGGTGAATCTGACCCTACGGAGATGCTTTCTATATTCAACACCTTTGACTTGTTTTTTTTCCGCAGCAGAGGTGATGCTGATAACAAACCCAAACACCCTCGCTAAGCCGTCTTGTCGGCAGCGCGTGTGTGTGTGATGACAGTTCAGGGATTTAGGGAACAGTAGGTGAGAGAAAGAAGTCGTTAACGCGTGCTTTCATCTGCGCGTGTTCGTGCCCGCCGGCACGTGTGTGCACATACGTGTGTGTGTTGGGCCTGGGATATCAGGACATGGATTGAGAGTTGATAGGGCTCGAGATTACAACGGAGCTTTCAATTTTCTATTTTCTAAAGAACACCACTCTCCCACCAACCCCCCTGCCCCCCCTGCCGCCAAACCCACCACCACCAGCACCGCACAGCCCTGATTATTTTCCAGTCTAACAATGGGAGCCCAGACTGATAACATACACCAGACAGGTCAAACCCATAGGCAAGGCTTTACCATCAAGGCAAAAAAAACGCTCAGCTACAGAATAAAGAATCTCTGAACTGGTGCAATTCTGCCATTCTGATTAATGGGTTGAATTATTGTTTTAGCTTTCCTAGTTGAAGTCATTTGGAGAAAAAAAATTTGTTCAAGGACCCTTTGAACAATCTGCCTCTAAGCATCATTATATTTGACAAACACTCTGTGACTGTGACAAACACAGCACACTGGGCTTCAGGGGAGAGCGTGTTGTTGGACTAATGTGGGAAAACTGTTAACTTGCGGAAGGAAAAGGAAACGTCTAGTCAGGCTTTAATATCGGCGCTAACATGTTGTCAGCCTGACTAGACGTCTGATTGGTTGGAGGTTGCACGCACACAGCACAAATACATGTGCACATACTTGTTTGCAACCATTCAGACACATAATTGTTCCACTATGCTTTTACCCTATCTAATCCTAATTCTAAACTTTAAGGAAAACATCAAGCTTTTTGGAGACTGGCTCATTGATGAGAACATACACACCAAAGTCATCCACGTGTCCCTAGTAGATCATTCACTCCAGTGTTCCATGCTAACACGTTAGCATACACTATGTTGACTGATAGTATGCATTATCCAAAGACTGAGCTTTTAGTAATAAAAAGTTGTTAGTGGTTTTGATTATAGGGCCTGTAGTTTCATACATTTTAAAAATGAAAAATCATTAACTCAATATATCTCATGTAGCCTGGTTTATTTTAAGAACTATTATATGCCAGCAGTCACGTATTCGTCCACTGTGCAGTGATTTTTAGCTGTACTTAGTCTCCCATTGGCCACCACCTTCACTTCCTATAGAAACATTATATTTTGTGTCAGTTTTACCAGGCGCCTAAACAAAACTGCTGCATATCATGTAAGATTACTGACGATTTCACTTCAGAGCTGCTACAAATTCTGATTTTCTCACTTTTTGAGATGCTAATCACTCACAATTACTCAACATAGTGTATGCTAAAGTGATAACAAACGAGCAAATGACCAGTAACATGGTGTATGTCTTTAACCCTAGCCGAAGCTAAGCTAACCCTAAACAAGCTCATACATATGTTTTCCTCATTTTTCCATCCTTGTGAGGACTTCATAAGTATAGATATACACACACTTCCAGCCCGCAGCTCTCGACAAAAGAGCAATCAGGGGTGATACATCGGCAAATGTCAAACAAGGATTAATGGATTAATAACATCTTTAAATACCCTCCTAATACTGTCTCCGTTCAAGTTTCCTATTTTTTTTCCCTTGCCCTCCCTCCGTCTTCTCTCTTCTTCACTGCACTAATAGGGAGTGTGAAGGGAGCTGGGGACGTTAAGAACCAATCTCACAGACAAAAAACTCTCGGCAGAATTTAATCTCTCCGTCCTCTTTCTGTCTCCATCTGACAGCACCGCACTCCAGCTTCCCACTGTGTGTGAGAGAGAGAGAGAGTGTGTGTGTGTGTGTGTGTGTGTGTGTGTGTGGGGTCTGTAGCCTGGGTTATTGGGCCTTCCATTAAAGCAGACTCAGTGTAATCAGCAGAGAATTATGGGCACCGGGGGCAAAAATACCCTATAAGCCTTCCCCGAGTGTGTATGAGTGTACATGAGTGTGTGCATGTGTGTGTGTGTGTTTGTGTATATGTATATACATGTGTGTGTGCATGCATGTATGTGTTTGCATGCATGCATTTGTGCAGTCGTTCGTGCATCTGTGCGGTTGGGAATGAGGTGAAAGGAGAATTGAGAGAATTTTCTCCAATTTATGAACTCATTTTTACATAGAGCCTAGAGCCACGGCGTAATTCTCTCTCAAACATACTCTTTGCCCAGGCCAATTAAAAATTTCATGGGCTAATAGGGCTGCTGCAGCTTGTCAAATGAATGTCTAGAAAGTATCTCTTCGAAATGTCTCTGACGAAATGCGTGGGTGGCAATCCAGCCCATGCCAAAGTGGCAGTCGCTTATTAAAGTCTCTCCTCCTCTTCTCCAGCATCAGCAAACATATTGTTTTCAAGAAAAAAAATGCACATCTTAGTTTTCACATTTTTAGAGACATTCCCTAGACCTCAGGATTACGTTTTACTTAACGGCAAAGGAATTTTGTCACCTCGAATTCAAAAAAAAAAAAAAGAAAGAAAGAAAGTGAGTCTCGGAAGACCTTCCCAACCTCACGTCTTGCTTTAAATCAGCTGTAATATTGCTGACGGGACGTTCTGTGAGTGAATATGTGAGTGAGTTATTCCTCCCCTGAATTCTATTAGCAGCTCCCTGCTTAGAAAGGTCAGCCTTAATTTCCGCAGGGGGCGATAATTACACCAGATCTTGGCTCCTTTCTTTGGCCTTCTCACCACAAACAACTGCCTCAGTGGAGGTTATGTTCTCTCTGCACTTATGACTCTATAATAATCCGTTTTTAAAGTCTACCACAGAGTATTCATTCTCAGAGTTATGACTCTCTTGCCTTGTTTTGATTTTACTCATACCAAGGGATTGTGAAGTCATAACTTCAAGAGTGAAGCCGGATGACAATGATGAGAATAACCCTGGCTGCATGACGATTGCCTGATGATTACAAATATGCTGTTTGCATTCAAGCAGCGAGAGCGCTCCACACCTCAATCACTGGAGTCGTTACCTGTAATAAATACAAGACGAGTCGTTAAGACAGAAAACCCACGTTGCGCCGTTTGAATACCAAACGACGTCGAGGAGATGGAGGGTTCTGAAGGAATGATATAGTTAGTCGAGATCACACTGGTGTATATCTCGGCTCTCTCTCGGCTCATCCACAGGGAAATTAACTGTGGCGAATCCGCATTACATGAATTACTAAAGTAATCCTGTACTGACACTGCCCTAATCTGCACAGGGATGCACGGGATCAAATCAGTCTGCATGTTATATACACATTTACTGTGTATATAACAAAACTGGCGGGTTGTTCAAGGAAATAGCAAAGCGACCCACCCCGTACTGACAGCGAGGTCAATGAGTCACTGCTTCAGTACATTGTCTGAAAAATGTGTTGTCGATCGATAGCCAGTGCGTGGATGCGTAGTTGCGTGTTGCCATGACACACAGACTGCTTTGTTTGGGATGCAAATGACCGAGAACAAGGTTATACCCTCGTCGGTGGGGTGAAAGCTGCCTTGCCATCACTTCTGTGCAGGCAGAGGGGGTGATCAGTTATGTGTTGTGAGACGAGGTAATCCAATATGGCCATCGCTTTGGGCCTACAACGCAGATGGATGTGTTAACGATCGGCCAATCCCAGCTCCCTCGGCGCCAAGTCAATAAAGAAAAACACTTCTCTTGGAATGGGGCAGTCATCGGCCTTCTGCCTCTCAGCTGATTGACATCCAATACAGCGCTAATAACAACGCTGGCCTGAGGCAACAGCTGAAGGAATGGACGTTGCTGGATTCAAGCTAACTGAAAATTGGGATTCTCTTCCTTTGCAGTCAAACTAGGTGAAATGAAAGTAGGCCCCAAGTTGATCTTAGTTCAAGCAGTTTATTAATACACACGTGTGGACAGAGACGAACATCACCAAACAAGGCAAAGCATGAGTCTGTGTCTAACAAAGGAACAGCAGGATCTTATATAGGGTAAATCGGGGTACGACGCCCCCCTAAAGAACAATGTCTATTTTCTTTTAAAATATATATAATTTGAATATCAATATAATATGTACACAAGAAGTATGCTTAACCCAGATAGCAATGAGGCTCGGACCAGCGCCCACTTCACTGATGGCACAATCGGCTGAGTGTCAGATTCGGCTGCTGTCAGCTCAGCCGCACCGACTCCGGCAGTGGAGGGCTTGGGTGAATACTGGTTGAATGTCACGGAAAGAGTTTGGCCTGACTGTAGCTTGCCAGATATGGTCCAGATCATGATGTCTGAATTTGGACCAACTCTGGTCAATATTCGTCAGATGACTATATTTTCATTGCCTAGCAACACTATGAAACTCGTCTGGTTGAGTAGAGGGCTCGAGCTTCAGTTTTCACTTGGCATTTTGACTCTGCTGCTGCAATCCTTCAGCCTACGAAATTTTGTATTTTTATTAGTAATTCCAGGTGAGTAACGTCACCAACATAGGTTTGTGTAGTTTAACTAACAAAATTGTCATTTATGCTGTTGTTTTTACTGTTGTTGCACTCAAATCTTTAAAAAAAAAATCTGGTAGAAGCGACCGCTAACGTTACAGCTAAAATAAACTAACATTAGCACGCTAGCACGACTAGCTAACGTGTGTCAGTTAATCTGATATTTACACTCTTAAAGATTAACTAAATCTCATGTGACTTTAGTTTGAGTCCTTTGCATCCACTTTTTCAGAGAATATGTATTTTAAGTCTTTTGTGTAGCTTCAAAGAGGTCTCTGAATGGATGCATAAATACATTTAAGCTAACATTACGTTAGTTATTAGAAAGATCATTTTAAAATGTTTCTGGTATCTACCAAAGCCACGGAATAAATATGAAAAAAAACGGAGAATTATAATTTGGTTCTATAACACCTTTGAACCTTTTTTAATGAGAATTTCCTGTATTTGTGGTAGCTCTACTGTACTCCGAACAGCAAGGCAGCGGTCACAAGAGTGCTGTTGTTCACTAACGCTATGCACAATAGATTTTCGACAGGTCAAACTACAATGCATGTTCATTCATTCATTCATTCATTCATTCATTCATTCACTTATAGACCATAAATCTCATCACCTAATTGTCACTTGATGTGTGATGTTAAGACAGGTGAGGTTCAACTTGAACATACAATAGCTTATGGTAGGCAAAATACCCTATGCAAATAGATATACCAAATTGAAGGTAGAACAAAATTTTGATATGACGAGATGAATGGTCTATAAGCGAATGAATGAACATGCATTTTAGTTTGACCTGACAAATATGCATTAGGAATCAAAACATTTACATATATAAGGAATAAATGAAGACGATAAGGATATCATGGTGTGCGGACTCTACTTGTGCTTTACTGTTAAGTTTGTTCATATTCTCTAGTGGGTGTATGGGTCTATCTGTCTAGTCTCACTCTGTTTCCTTCCCTTGACTCTTTCTAAAGGCGTGTGTGAGGGCAGTGGATGAGGAGATCGAGAAATACATTAAGAGATGGAGGAAGGAAGGCAAGAGAGAGGAAAGACCAGTGAGAAGAAGAGAATTAATTGCAAATTCTCTTCTTCTCACTGGTCTTTCCTCTCTCTTGCCTTTTGAATATAAATAATATATATATTTATATTCAATATTCTTGCAATTGTTTACACATAATAAAATAGTATAATGGTGCAATTCAGTGTTTGCTGTCAATCAATACCACAACTTTTCATGTGGTATTGATTGACTGGACCGGCATTTCTTTGCTATCTGGGAAGTAAACACATTTACTAATTTATATAATACTAATTTGTGGCCTCAAAATACTTATTCCGTAGCCACAAATTAGTTTTAAATAATTTTAGGAAAAATTTTGAGGGCTTGGAATGATGATGTCACGTCCATGCCCAGCGCAGGATTGCACTAAGCCAATTGTATGTTCGGTGTCATCTTGCTTATTCATTAAGTTAGCATAACGTTAGGCAGTTTAGCTAGCTAACAAGCAGTGACCGTGTGTAAACTTTGTAAAACACCTACGCTAAAGCTTTGATTTGTGTTTTTGCTAGGAGTGTTGTGGTTTGTGTCCTGTTGCATGAACGTGACATCATCATTCCAAGCCCTCAAAATTTTTACTAAAATTATTTAAAGCTAATTTGTGGCCATGGAATAAGTACTTCAAGGCCACGGAATAAGTATTTCAACGCCACAAATTACTATTTCGTGGCCACGAAAAAAAAAAATCCTCTATGTCACCTCCGGGGCTCCGTACATAACAGACTACAACTTTGTTATTATGAAACTAAATGTAAAATCTTGTAAAGATTCCCCCATGACCCGGGGAAGATGGGGGCATCAAATTTTGATGTTTCTCTTACTTTAACTGCAACATAAATGTTACATAACACATACAGAAATTATTTTTGATTGTTTTTAGAACGGTTTGATTATTGCCAATTAATTTCGAATTGATGGGCCTAGGACAAATCACAATTGGAGAGATTTGTTAAGAAAAAAATACTGTTACATGAAAAAGCATGCAAGTGTGAACAAATCATTAAAATTATGTGAATAATAGGATTATTTTCAATATTTTCAAATCAATAAAACAACTATTTTCATTCATAATTTCATTTTGATGTGAGCAAGACAAAAAAAATAATTTCAAATCAGAGAAAAAATTTAACAATCAGGCCTAAAGAATGCCATTTAAACCAGCAAAGCACAACAAAAATTAAACTCCCACACAAAACTCCCACAAGAAACCCGCCTCTGTTGCATTGCTGCAGTCCTCGTGAGCCCATTTCATACATTTTTCACATCTGACCCGCTTGCCACCACTAACTGAGAACAGCTCAGTGCAATACAGACATTCAGCATCCTCATGGGTCTGGGTCTTCTTCTTTCCTTGGATCTTCCTATTTGCTTGGGGCTTTTTCACAGTTTTCTTGCCATTGGCCTTGTAGGGTGAGGCTGTAAGCACTGCTGCTGACTCTGCCTTCCTTTTTTCTGGACCTTGCCTGCTGTAACTTTGGCTGAGGTGAGAGTGCCAGGATGAGACTTGACACTGAAGGTTCAGTGATCTCTGTGCAGGATGGACTGAAAACAGTGTTAGCAATGTTGATAAAACAGGTAGCCTCTGAAATATGAAAGGACACTTTTGTTGTCTTACCAGGAATGGGCTCTCGAGCAGCCTGGTGGGAGGTGTGTGGAGTAGGCTGTAGGGCAGGTGGTACAGCCTTGGAGGTGTGTGGAGTAGGTTTTAGGGCAGGTGGTAGGTGGTAGGGCAGGTGGAGGAGTAGGCTGTAGGGCAGGTTCTGGCTCCTCTGTGACCTCCGCTGCCCTGAAATGTCCCGGTTACATGGCATAAGGCCACAGGCCCTGAACCCTTCCACCCCCTTCCCCACACTGGCAGCCTGTCTGTAGGCTTCACCAAAAAGGCAGCAATCTCATAGATGCTAATCCTCTTCCCAGGGTTTTTGGTCATCCATCGGTCGGCCACTTTGTTGTTGTCCTGTCAAGGGGCTGCAGTGAGACGGTAGTGAAATCATGATTATGCCAAGATCTCTTGCCAGATTAACAGCCTCTAAGGTTTTATGTGAGTGGTGCCCATCATGTATGAGGATGTGTGGATCATTCTTGCTGGCATTCACGTTCTTCACAAAGTGGGTGAGCCACTCCACAAATAGGCTGCTGTCGATCCAACTGGAATCTGAAACTCTTCCCACAGATCCATGAGGTGCCCCTCTCATCAGGATCTCGATCATTCTATTTCTTGGGAAGATAAGCATCGGAGGAACAAATTGCCCTGCAGCATTCATCGTGTACACAGCGGTAACATTAAATCCTCTTCCTGCACTCGTCATCCTCCCGACTTGTCAAGCTCCTTTTGTTGCCACCACAGGCTGGGGTTTCTGGACGTTTTAGACTCCTGTCTCATCCATGTTCCACAGATTGGTGGGACATATGTTGTTCAGCTTCTGAAGCATGTTTTCATAAACATCAAAGAATTCACCCACTTTTACTTTATTGAAGCCTACTGCCCGGGCAAGGCTGGTGGCCTGTGGGGTGCGGACAGAGAGGCATGGATACCTCTTCATGAATGCTAGGAACCAGACTTCCCCAGCAACTTTTTTGGCATCACTTTTATTTATTTTTTTGAACAATGTCTTTATTAAACATATTTGATCACACACACACACATATAAATGGAGTAACACTGAAATTCCTGTAATAGGGCCCCATTAAATGTATTTGTATTTAATGTAAGCCATTTTCATTACATTTGTTTCATTTTTTCAAGACACAATACAGACATTGTAGTGGTTGTGATACGATGGATGAGTCTTGTTTTAGCCTAGCTCAGCAAAGTAGAATGAGGCCAGGGTCCTTGAACTATGACCAAGTGGCAGGGTTGTTCCACAGTGGAGGACCTGTTGACCAGCAACATGGGCCTGTTGGCATCAGCCTGCGCCATGGCTCTTTTGTCCTCAAACTGGGTGCTGACTTTGACACTGTAACCTTGACCACTGAGACTGACTCTGACACTTTTGAGTGATGGCCACTGAGTTGGGGAGGTCCGAGGTGAGCAAAGGCTGGGCAGTGACCATGGTGGAAGCAGTTGCTCTGGTGTTGCTGCCTCTGTGCTCATCGCATCCACTCTCGCCCATCCTCCTCATTTTGGTGGTGGTGGGCCCGGCGTGGTGTTGTCTGAGCTCCTGCTGTTGCCACTCCCATCCCAGCATCTTCAGTTTCAGCATCAACCCTCTTCCTTTTCTTGGAAGACTCGACCTGGTCGATGCCTCTGCGCCTCTCTTTTTTGGCATCACTAAATGGGCATTGGATCCCCATTCTTTTAGCCATGTCATAGGCCAGTTTCTGTACATCCCATGATGTTAGCCCAAAGAGATCTATCTCCATATTTTGGATGTGGCACAGCAGATCATTTTCAAAGTTTGCAGAGAAGACAGCCGTTTTCCCCAGATGAATATGGCCTGGCCTCTTCACCAGCTGGTCACGTTGCCGACGAAGGGTTTTTGGTGGTATGCCAAATTTCCGAGACACTGATTTCAGTGATTTGCTATAATGCTTTTAAGTGTATCTTCAAGAGCCTGCTTCCCATAGCTTCCTCTGTTACTTGTCCTCGCGTACAGCCCCATCTATAATGCAAGAAAAATTGCAAATCTTTTTTTCATTGACTTTAAATATCCCCCTCCACACACACACACACACAAACAAACAAACTTCACATACACACAATATTGCCCCCCACACATACACTAACCTTAGACTACAACCTGACACTTACACATCACATACAAACACAGTTGCCACACCATTGCCAAAAAATTTGTATATGTATATCCTTATAAAAAAAAAAATACACAGGCTACAATTTGTCACATCACCACAGATGCTTAGCCTACACTAGCTAAGAATTCAAGCTAGCTAGCGCAACAGCAAGCTAATATTGCTAGCTATAACGTTATTATTGTAACATAAAGTCAGCTAGTTAGCCTTTTAGACTGATAATAATACATTTCTTACCATTGGTTAGCTATTATGTTATTATGTTAGATGATGGTGTACATACTTTCTCAGAAATCAGAAATCACACAGTCCTGCGACCCTTCCAGTCCTAATACCAGATGTTTCTTCCTTCAGTATCCCCTAGACCCTGAGGGTTCTTTAACCTACAGACAGTGTACATAGTTAAATGCTCAAAAGATATATATAATGAATATAAATGATGCAAAGTTATTATGAATGAGTTAATATACAATGATAAAAGCAAACACAGCACATTAATCATATTAAATGTTAATATCATGTCTCAATCTATAAATTCACCTATCATTAAAAACGTTAAGTTTTGTCTTTTGCGCTTCTGCACCCGCCTGCTGCAAGGCAAGGATCTTACGAGTGCAAGGATGTGGTACGATATAGTCTAATAGGATAGAATGGAGTTGAAGTGAAAGATGTGCAGGGAGATTATCTCATCTCTACTGTTGGACTGATGCTGATTCAGACTTCGACATGGTGAGGGGAGGATTGCTGCAGACTTTTAGAATATCTCTTGGGGATGCCCTTCAAAGAAGGTATTATACCAACATCCAGAAATATCTAAGTGCTCTTTGTAAACGTCTTATGTCTGCCCTCCACTTTGTAGCGCTTTGTGTCTCACCTCTCTCTCTCTCTCTCTCTGTTCACTGGGGAGACATTGAACAAGGATTCGTGAAGGACATTTGCTAATTAGCATTCCCAAACACAAAAGCAAAGCAGAGGTGAGAAAGCCAAAGAGCTTGTGTGAAACAGGTGTGCAGGGGCGCAGACAAGGCCTTATCACTGACACAGATGTGTTTGTCTCCTCCGCGGCTGGTATGGTTAATGATGAATGATTTCCTCTCTGTCTAAATGGTTGTTGTCACATCACTGTCAATGAGACTGCGAGTTACAGTCTTGTAGGAGTAATGGGGTTGGCAGCCGCGCAGCAAATAGCCGAGAGAGATAGGAGAGCCGTGGAAATGAGATCCCGCTTAGAATGACATTCCCAAACATCTCA
>CABFOQ010014825.1:25819-50859 GCA_900660455.1 Gephyroberyx darwinii | reverse complement strand
CGTTAGCCAATTTACCCATTAAGTGTTGAGATCATAGAAACCAAAACACATCCACGTGTCCCCAGTAGATCATTGGCTCCGGTGCTCCATACTAACACTTTAGCATACAGTATGTTGAGTGACAGTAGCTGACTAGCATGATGTTCTGTAAGGTCCAGCTGAAGCTTGCTGTGACTGCAAGCAACCACTACTACACTTGACTATACATTTATACGAAACGCAGCAACAGCCGCGCGGTGGTTTAACTGCTAGCGTTACTGAAACATTCATCATGCACCACTTGCTGGCTTCCCACTGAATTCAAAAAAGAAAAAAACCAAATCTCAGCATGTCTTGGTGAAAGCCTACGTGAGTTTATCATGTTCTGTTTCTATGGTGACGATCAACCCCTAGCTAGTTCACCAGCTTGAAGTCAAACTGCCAGTTGATTTTGTGTATTTAGCGCCCATTCACATCCATGACAACACAAAGGCCGATCTGGAGGACGCTGAACATATTCTGTTCTCCTTTGAGTTTGAGTCCCGCATTAGTCACAGTGAAAATTATGCATTCAAAGGAAAGAGACATCTTTTGCAGAATTTGAAAAAATATTGGAATGAAATATGAAGAAATGAGAAATATGAATGTATTTTTGGAGGTGAAAAAAGCACTGGAATGCACTCATTAAAAGACTACCAAAATAAATTTCATTGGTATAAGACGTTTATATTGTTTATTTTTATTTTCATTTATTGTTTCATATCACGTTTACCCAAAGAAATTCTTGGAGCATTTTCAGGATTACACTTGAATCCATTAAGTCTTGGAACACCAGGTGAGAAACTGGTTCCTGTGCATTTGGCCTTGGCTCATACATCCTGTGATCTCCCCCTTTGCCAAGCTGGGTACGGCCCTAATATTTACATCAGATTTTGTGTAAACATTACTTATCTCCTACAACTGTCTGACTTAGCTGCAAATCATTAAAAAATACTTACCATTTAGCTTTAGAGCTGCTACAAATTTGAATTTTCTCACTTTTAATGCTAGTCACCTACTATCGCTCAACATAGTGTGATTTTGGTGTCTGTTCTCATCACTTAACGGGTAAATTGAGTAGGTCAATCTCCCAAAAACGTGTATTCCTTTAAGTCTCTGCCTCCACCCCAGCATTAGTCAGCCAGATGCAGATTCACAGTGCAGCTCCAGCCCAACTCATAAGAATAAAAATTTAAATGTTTATTTATACAGAATTTGCCTTTATACTGCAATACACACCATGTGCAAGTCCTGGGGTCCTTTGAAAACACAGGAGCAGTTGATATTGTACATTAGAACTCATTGTGATGCCCACCCAAACACTGTTCACCTGAATATAGAGATGAGAAAGGGAGCAAGCTAGTGAATATTCGTAGTGACATCCACTCAAATTCAGTGTCCACTACTCTTGCGTGTGTCATATTGGCTGTGCGTATAAGTTTTGCTTCCACAGTAAAGGTCATGGCCCCCAGGGCTTCTGAGACCTTCTCTGTACAATGACTTCAGCGATGACAATAGCACAGTGTTCCTGTATGACACCAATAAGAGCTGTAAATGTTGTGAATTGTGCCACAAACTACCAGAGGTCATGTTTCTAAATGCCACATATGTCTGCCAGTATCGACATCCATTCACTTCCACAAAATCTCTTCAGTTAGTGGACGTGATTTGAAATAAGTTGTTGAAGTTTGGAGAAATCAATTATCCTGAAATCATTGCATGTGAATTTATCTCAGCCTTGGTCTCCACAGCAGTAAAAATGACTTTTTATCGCCCCCTACTGGATGTTATTTAGCTGCACACAATATCAAGAAACACCTTGAGATTCTCCTTGACCAACATATTAGTTGGGAATGAGTCCATTCCATTCCATATCATGCACAGTTTTCTGTTGAACATTTGTAAATTTTAAGTGGCGACTGAATGCCCAATCTCAGCATCACAGACACTGTAATACTCCAGGTCTTCCAGTGAGTGGCAGCAAAATCACAAAAATGGAATACCAGTGCCCAGTGGCGCCCAATCCAGTCCTCAAGTGCTACTTGTCCTGCAGGTTTTAGCTCCAGCAACTGGGTTGGGCACCACCGCTCTACATGCTTGAGTAACCTCCGGAAGGCCATTTGAGGTGAATTGAGATAAAATCGTCTGTGATAACAGGAAATAGGAAGCATCAACTGGAATATCTCTGCAGAGGCAGTACAGATAATGGCTTACATTTAAAGATAATTGGCCTCATCCACGAAACTTTCCGTAAATTATTAAATTTGTCATATTTATGTGCGTAAGAAAATACCAACGTGGGATTCATGGATTCAATTCAATTCCTTCCTTTCAATTCCTGTCTTTCATGTTTTTATTGGGGGGGACAAATGCACATCCTGTGTGTCCCCCCCGAAATCTACGCCTATGATCAGAGCATCAATCAATAATAGGAGAGACCTCACTGTCGGGTGTCCATGGGAGTTGGACACAGATCAGATCCAAGCTGCATCTTTATCAGATGGTAGGACTATGTTATTGTATTTGTAAGACATCCAGTCCATGTGATCAACCCATTACAGGTTGGATAATCTTGTGTTGTTATGAATGAGGAATGCTGTTCTATACTGAGAGAAAGACACCATGTTTACACTGACATGAATTAAAAAAAAAAAGCAGCTGAGGCTCAAACTGGATCACGGCTCATTACTCAACTGGCTGTCAGCGAACCTGTGAACTTCAGTTTCCTTTGACTGCCCCTGTCTATTTTCTCCCAGGGGACAGAGGCACTCGCACACACGCACAGTCTCTCTCTCTCTCTCTCTCGCTCTCACACTCTCTCTCTCTCTCTCTCACACACACACACACACACACACACACACGTCACAGTTTCCATTCTGAACATAAATAAACTCAGAGCACCCCCTGAGTGCGTATCTATACCCAGTCAGCTGGGTATGCTGGGTCAGCTCTTGTGTACATTTTGTCAGGTATCAGGTGGTGTGTGGATCGGCATATACTTAGAGTGCAGTTTCACTGATTATTATCAACACCCAGTACCTGATTGAGGATCAGCAAACATTCCCATTAACCACCAAATCAATGCATTGAGTGATACTGTACTGTATTGATACATTATACGTTATGACCCGAGGCACTCAAGTGTGTAAGCGCGGCTCTAGTTGTACTGACCCCTGGCAGCCTCACACACAGCTGCGCCATGATGACCTCCAACATGGCACTAACCATGTGATCCTTTGTGCTTAAAACGTATTGTTACTCATTCTAAAATGTAATTCAGCCTTTGAACTGTACTATATTTTGTCATCGAGTTCATGTTCTAAAGATTTTATTGCCTGTGATGATCATAATAGAAGGTAATCAGTGACAGGGATAAACCGATGACCGATAAACTGGGTTTGCGAGGAAGCCACAGTGGAATTCTACACTTAACACTCCACGTGACTGGACTTTGGCTTATAGCAGTTAGAGTGTGTGTGTGTGTGTGTGTGTGTGTGTGTGTGTGTGTGTGTGTATGTGACACGTACATATTTGAGTGTGTATATATGTCTCTGTATTGGTCTGTTTGCTCTTTCCTCTCCTTTTTGCTTCCACAGTGGCCGGAGCTTTTCATTGACACAGACGTTCAATCCAGGCCATCGAACTCTGCACACCGTACGGTGAACTCACTATGAGCCATTACACACCAGGAATTAAAACCTCAGAAATGAAACATAAGAGTCTTAACTGAAGAAATTGTTGGGACCATTTCAGGCCTAGGGGTTAAAGAGATTGACCCATAAGGTTTGACCCCCTACAGCAGGCGTCTGTCCTGTTACAGACCTCCCTCTCTTCCTGCTCATTATTGTAAATTGCTCTCGGTAAGAGCACCAGCCAAGCGCCTAAATGTAAATGTAAATGTAGAAATCTAAATTAGTCAATTTGTATTTTCAGTTTACATACAAGATAATTGGCACACTTGCATTTCATGCAGATAATGAACAGTATCTTCGGAAATAATTGCAAATTGAAACAACTTTTGGTCTTCACACGCTCATCTGTTTTATTTAACAGCACATGACCAAACAATAACAAGAATCTTTTATGGCTCCAAAATTGAAAAGTGGCTATGACCGTGACTATTGGCACCCTTTTCTAATACTTTGCACAGCCTTTGGCAATGATGATGCTTCCAGACCATAGACAAGCCTCCTGCACCTTTCTGCTGGCAGTTTGTTCCACTCTACAAATGCAACCCGCTCCAGGTCTTCAATGTTTGAAGGATTCCTTTGACCAACTGCACATTTCAGGTCTCACCATTCTGGTTCTCAATGGGATTGAGATCAGGACTCATCGCTGGTCCAACTTTTTCTCTTGAACCATTCCTGGGTGCTTTTGGATGTGTTTTGGGTCATTGTCCTGCTGGAGGACCCATGACCTTCCATTAACACCCAGTTTTCTGATACTGGGTAGCACATTTCGCTCCAAAATACCTTGGTGATCTTCTGATTTCATGATGCCCTTAATATGTTCAAGACGTCCAGTACCCGAGGCAACAGAGCATCCCCAGAGCATTATGAGACCTCCACCGTATTGGACTGTACGTTGGGTGTTCTTTTCTTTAAAAGCTTCATTTTGTCGCCTCTATACAAAGCGTTGATCTGCTTTGCCAAAGAGCTCTAGTTTGGTTTGGTCGGTCTTGGCAAAGATCAATCGGTCCTTCTTGTGGTTCTCTTTCAGCAGTGGGGTCTTTCATGGCCTCTGACCGTAAAGCTCTTCTTGGTTCAGTGTCCGTCGTATGGTATGAGCTGAAACCATTATCCAGACCTCTCCAGGTCAGCCTTGAGATCTTTGGATGTCATGTGATCATGACATCCAAAGTTTTTGGATCTGAGTGGTTCTGACATTTGACAGTTATTCAGTATGGTCTCTTTAATTTTTAAAGCTTGAGAAAGCATAACCCGGTAGTTGACTTATTAATTCATAGGATAAGAGCTGACACTGACCCTAACGCTCAGGCCGTGCTCTTTCATTTCACTTGCTAAGGCAACTACTGGTTTCTGTGAATGCTCCAACAATATTTTGGGTCAACACACTATCCTACATTCATTATTTGAGCTCCTTGTCAACCATGTGTATGATTCTTTGAATGCAGTTCAACTGATGTTCTCACAAACTAGTATTTTATTATGAAGGCATTTACTCTGCAAGGCCTTGTGCTGTCGATACACTGTTGCAACCTAGGCAAACAGCACATTTAGGTCGATATGAAACAAAGAAACACTGAAAGGTACACTCACAAAAGCCATACTTACTGTTTCAGCAGCTTAACGACAGCAGAGAAACTTGAAGTTGGTTTGGAATGAGGTTGGGTGGGGTACAACAAGGGTGGAGTGCAGCAAGCAGGAATTTATATAATCACAAGATTACACTGTAATTAAAAAACCCCAAAACAGATTAAGCAATGCATGTTTGCAGGTATTATGTGTGTGTGTGTGTGTGTGTGCACGCGCGCTGATATTTTCCTCTCTTTCTCACTCTGTCTATGCTGTACCTTACGTACATTCCTGTGTTTGGCCATGTGTTTGTCTTGTGTGTGCATGCTGACATTGTCTTCCTCTCTTTCTCACCCTTCTTGTGTTCTCATCCTTTTCCCTCAGAGGACCTGGAAATCCCTGGAGCTTCTCTGATATCTGCATCATCCAATCAAGATACTGTCTGCAGGCATCCAGCACTGTTGCCATTATAAACATATCTTGTGATGTTGTAGATATCCCTCTATGGCCCAGTGTGAGGTTTTATTATTGCTCTAGAAAACACAGTGATCATTCCTCCTTTTGCAGGGCAATTTATGGTTGCACCTCGCCCTGCAGAGAATGTTTTTGAAAAGATATGTCTCCAATCACAGCCTCCTGTGGGGTGACACTTGAACTGACCTTTCTTGACTCTTTGACTCCCATTTGAAGCTCTGAACCTTTATGAATCACCTGGTGGGACACTGGCTCTTGGACACTTGGGATTAAAGCTGCACTAGGCAGCTTTCTATGTAAAAAAATATTCATCTTATCAGAGTAAATTACAAAGCGGGGCTGCAAATTCCGGTGTCAGGTGTGGGCACTGGCAGGAAAACAACTCCACACAGCAAGTGACAAATCAAAAAAAAAAGAGCAAATCACAAAAGTGTTCTGTCTGGAGAAAGCTGGACTCACCGACGATGGCCGAATCTCTTCATCACCTTCATCCTCACTAGTGACTAAGAAGAAGAAATTTAGGTCAATGGGTTTTTTCTGATGTCAATTTACTGACATGTTACATGATTTCTGTATGGTATTGAAATGATTACAATTCCAACAGTTACCCAATGCTGCTACAATTTGAGGCCACTGATGTGCGAAGTTGCGTACAGCAGCTTTAAAGGACCTTTCCAGCATTATTGGATTTTTCACTTTTTCCATGCAGGTAATGTTAATTCTGACTGTTTTTACATGCATACATCATGACTGAATGTAATGTTAAATCAGTTTTGCCAGACCTCTCAGGCTTATTCACAATTGGCAATTGGCAATTCACAATTGAAACAACTCCTGAGATGTCTAATTTGTCGAGGCAGGTAAAACATGCCACTCGGGTACACCCTCCTCCCCAGCTCCTATGCTCAACAACGTAATGGCAATATAAGGTGTTTCTATATCTTTGGGACATAAGAACTAATGGTCTACTTGATATTTTGCAGTCAGATATGAAGCCGTGATAACAAAGTGGGCTAGTAACGGCATTCATAAGATGTTGCCAGGTCAAAGAAAAATGCACAAAGTCATTGTACAAGTCTTGTACACTGAGATGCCATAGGTGATATCAAATGTCCACAATAGCTAGGTATAACTAAGTGTATTTTGTCAGTGCCACTGGGTGGAAATATTTCCAATCGAGTGATTCAAATAGTACTATTCTCAAATAAATGTCTATGTCTAGCTGGTCCTACAATCAGCATCTCAGTTTTGCATCTCAGCCGTCCTTTATTGGACAAAGCGCCTGGAAACGCTTCATACATTTATTATATCTCTAATAGAATTAATCCTTATGGAAAGTAAAGGTGTTTTGTAGGTCTCTAAATACCCTCGCCCTGCAAAGAGCCTTTCTTACTATCTTCTTATTCAATACTATCCCTTTGTACACTTATTTTTTCATTTGAATGCAATGTTTTTCATATCTGGTTTTGTTAATGGAATTTTTGCAGTAAAGGTTGTTAAAAAAAAGTCCACGGTATCCTCTAGGACTGATGATGCCAATTTCTCCAGAGAGGTGATGGGAGGTGGGATTTTTTTCATCCGTTTTGATCTGATATCGTGAACATAACCTGGTCCGAAGCAAGTTAGCTATGCAGCCTCAGTTACAATGGTGATCTACCTGCTATAAAGTGAGCCACCTTCATGAGACCGAAATGCAGGATTAAGCTCCAAATTAGCTCAATAAACACTAATCTTGCTTCGTAAAACAAGCCCCTGAAGTGTCCATATGTAGTCCACAATTGCGACTTTTACTTTGCTGCCTTCTTCTTTATGGGAGTAACTCTTAATATTTAGACAGCGTTTGTTTCAAAATCTTTTTGTTTGAAAACAACAGAAATAAAGGAGAAATAGCACATCAAAATGTTGAAATGTTGATTAAAAGCACTGGAAAACAATACACTGATTTAAAACAGTAAGGGAATGCAGGGAATGAGCCAAACCTCCAATCATGCTGGAATGGTCCTTTAAACACATAGGCTATACATAAGCCTGTAGGCCTGTGAACTGGAGGACAGACAGTTCGAATGTAAACACAGTGACATCATCAATCTGGGTCACAGTCAATGATATCAACAAGGTCAGTCTACTCTGATCATAGCCAGGTTCACCATTCTCCGCCCTCAAGCCACATTGACAAGAGAACATGGACTTTGAAACAATCAGTTTAGCTTCATGTTATGACTGGTCGTTAGAGCCACAACAAAGTAGGGAGACCACACTGTAAAAGCTATAAGTTTATTAAGTTTGTTAAGGTTTATTCCAAATTAAAGTTAAATAACACAAACAAAAGAGAGCAAGAGAGAGATTGGCAGCCCTTGGCCCTTCTTAAAGCTGCAGATGATCAGCTCATTAGGGGCCATACCTGTCTTAAAGGCACAGAAACAACTACAAAGAACAGCGAGAGAGGTCAGGCAAACAGGCCCGGAGACCATCACCCTGGAGTCCCCCCTAGAAAATGCTTGGGAAAACGCCTGGGATTAACGTAGACCCCCAGAGTCTTTGTTAATCCCAAACGCTAACCTGATCTATGCAGTCCTCCATACAGGCAATGGTTTTGTAACAGCGTTTACCTTCTTAAAATCTGTACAAAAACGATCTGAACCATCAGATCAGCACAGAGAAGCCCAGTAAGAGGATATGAGCTCTGCTATCCCATTTTCCAGCATGTACTACAGAGTGTCTGAAAACAAAGGCAAATGGACAAATCTGAATATGCGGAAGTCTTCAACCAACCCTGTAAAACAGGATCAGGAGGTTCCTTAAAATCCTCCTGAGTGGACTCCGTGGCTAGACCTGGTTGAACAGAACTAACCTCCAACCCAATTTCTACCTGATCGCACAAGTCACAGCACATGCTGAGAAAACCTCAGGGTGATGTCTTGCACACTGATCTGGCTTTTCAGAACAGTTAGGCAAAGTGGTAATAACCAAAGGTGGTCTAGGCGTGGGAAGTGTAGGAGTGACAAGCCCTGTAGACTTTACAGACATTCCTAAAACCAGGAGCAAATTTCTGACCCACCTGATTCACTGGGCATTTCCAATGCCCTTTACTTCTATATGAATGACAAATACAATCTGGGTCATACCTTCCATCTGTTCCTGGAACATTCCTCACATTAGTTGGACCAGAATCCTGAACACTAGCGAACTTGATTGGGCAAGATTTAAAATTCTTCCTCTGACCACCATCCCCATGAAAACGCAGGGCAGCTAAACCACCTTTGTGCGTTAGCACATACATGCACACACATGTAGTCTTAGCTTCATGTTTGTTAATGTAGGTGGTGGTTTAAATTGCTCCAGCACAATCAAATTATACTAACCCTTATGTGTGTTTACGTTAGAAGCAGAACACCAACGTGTGAAATGAACTGCTAAATCGCAAGCAAACTCAACATGAGTCCATTTTCTTCCAGTTCCTAAACCTCTGCCTGTATGCCTCAGGGACCCAGACAGCCGCTTTGACCTTATCATAATTAGCTTTTATCTCAGGGCTAAGGGCAGAATACATTTCCTGAGCCTTCCCTGTGAACACATACTGCAACATCAATGTCCTATCAGGGTCACAATCTCTAGGATCTGCAACTCATTCAAACAGTGAAAAAAGTGTCAGGGTCATTGAATTTCGGCAAAAAGCACCAGTCACATCAAACCCACTACTGCTACCCGGTAGGTGGACCCAACATGACATTATGACCCAAAAAGTACTACCTTTGTACTTTTTTGGTGTATCCACTTTCCTTCAACCTGCCTCGTCTACTTCAGTCAGTGATTGCCTATGTTTTCCAGAGAACGTGCCTTGACTTGTTGCTTTCAATCAAAGGAAAGTGCTATGCGTATAAATATAACAAGCTGGCCAACTAGTTTGTGAAGATTGGGGCATGTCTATGATCCTACTAAAATCACGGCATGTATGGTGGCTGCATTGCATTCTGGTCTATCTTGGCTACTGTCAGTGCAGAAACTGGTATCACTCCTCTTCTAAGATGTACGATTGTTGAACGTCGGTCTAGAAAGAAACCCTTGCTCTTTGATTCTGAGGGGCTGACACCAAAACCTGACGTTTAACCGTTGATGTTTTAGATGAAACATTTTCTGCTATAGCTGTGCTGGAAACATCTCAGTGTGAAATGTCTCACATTGTGTGTGTTTGGATAGTTATCTGTGGGAATAAGAAAAATACACCACCAACATTGTTAAACTGTTTTAGGTTGGATCTTTCCTTTCAATGAATTGAACTTTTGACTATGAAAATAGTCTACTTCAATAGATTTGACCACCAAATCGACTCC
Source organism: Gephyroberyx darwinii (assembly GCA_900660455.1). NCBI lineage: Eukaryota > Metazoa > Chordata > Actinopteri > Trachichthyiformes > Trachichthyidae > Gephyroberyx > Gephyroberyx darwinii. The sequence goes on along the minus strand of CABFOQ010014825.1, from coordinate 40,781 downwards.
ACAATATACAAATTCCTATGAGAATGGGTTTTTCACCTTGCCTTTGACAATGCTGTGTACAGAAGTTTACATACACCGTGCTACGGTGTATGTAAACATTTAGCCAGTTACCAGTACCTTTATTATACATAAAAGAGGGATTGGACACCTATTGGACACCTCCTCAGTCAGTTGCTTTTTGTGTGCTTTCACAAATAGCAACTGAGTGAGGAATGACATGGAATCACTCCAATAGAATGCATCTAAGGGATAGTTTAGCGTTGTATGGAGTGCAGGCAAGGATTTAGTTTTCAAAGGAACAGGGAGTAGCTTTTGTTTTCAAGTCACAACAAGCCGGGTATCTGCTTAACACCGCCTGCATAGTTGGCATTGCCATGGAGGAGAGAGAGAGAGAAGTGAGTCTAAGAATTGTCTGTCAGCTCATCTAATGTCTTCTCTGAAGCCCTTCAAGGCAGAATACCTTAACTCCAGGATACAAAGCACATGACAGTCGCCTCCCACCAATGCCCTCACTCACTTCTATGTGTGTGTGTGTGTGTGTGTGTCCCTTCCTCATGAGTTTCCATCACATGTGTAGCTAGCTATGTATACCCTGTTGCTCGGTTGACATGACGCACAGAAGGCTTGACCTATCGGATAGCCATTCACTGCATAGAGCACACACTGTGTTTGGCAACACACGCAGTCATGTGAGTGTGTAATGTGTGTGCACTACACACACACACATTACACACTTGCAAAAAATAAATGCCCTTGTAAACAATACAGTGGTAACAAGTGCCAATCGCCTCAGTGCGAGGATATAACAACACTGGTGTCATCGGGGAAGATACCAAGTTATGTTTTTGTTGTGGGTCCATCGAACTCAGTTTAAGCCTCAGTCAAGGCATTACTTCAACAAGCTAACATGCCTTCCAATTTATACACAGGGTCCCACCAACTCCTTGGGGGGCCAGTGGGGGGGGACGTCAAATCATTTCCTGGTCAAGTCAATATTATTTGTTATCACTTTAGTATCTGTTAGTATGTCCATATTGTCTGTCCCTGTATGCACTAATTGGTGAATAAAAAAAAAATATATATATAAATAAATAAATAATAATTTCCTGGGGCATTCCCAACAGGTTCGAGCCAGGCTAAAAAGACATGGGACAGGTAAGTTGAGCCATGGGAAAGCGCCGTGTTGGATCAGGTTTAGGTCTCTCAGGATGGGGAGTACAGTACGCCGTCTTTGTCTTCTTGCAATGCAATGTGTGAATGTGTTTCCATTCAGTGAAACCGGTTCCATTCAGATTTGTTTGGACATGTTAAAAACAAAAAGGTTGATTCCTTCTTGATTCTCTCTCTCTCATTCTCTCAACCAATGTCCCATTATATGTAAGAATTATTGTGTTTACTGGGTAAATTCAATCTGAATGGAGGTGCATTTTTTCACATATCAAGTGTTGCTTCCCCACTGAGTCCTTGTTTGACAAATATTTTACTTTAGCTGCTTTTTTCTCTAGAAAATTGACACTAACATCAATCCATACATCCCTGCAAGGTTAAATGTGTCTTTTTTTTGGGTAAATATTTTCAACTAGGCACACACAAGTCTTTGCGCCAGACATGTTACAACAAAAGCTTTGGCTGAAATGAGCTTAAACATTAACAGAGGACTGAGTGCGCGGATATGCAATGCAAAAATGCTGAAAATAAATGGTAGTGACATTAACTTGTACTACTCCACCTGCACTTTATTGACCCCAAACTAGGATGTGTTTGTGTGCATGTGTGGGTTTGTGAACTTTTGTGCACCCTGTGTGTATGCTTTTGATAGATTCCTCGGTGGACCGAGGGTGGTACCATCAGGTGTTTGTATTCCAGTGTTACAGTCACCTGATTTTAACACCACTTCAACCCCACGCTGAAGAGCTTATCTTATCTGCTGTTGACACACATTGATCTGTCTGTCTGTACCACCACAGTCTCACACCACGTAAGCGTATGGTCTGACTACCTGAACTTGAACTGTGTGCACATGGCGACGTCAGGGTTCAGCTATCTGATGATGTTTAATAGGGAGTGGGGGGGTTATGTAAACAAGTAAGTATATGGTTCAGAGATAATACTAATAATGAACTCAGTCTGTAAAGCATGAGACTCTCAGTCTGCGTGTCGTGGGTTCGATCCCCACATAGTGTCAAGTACCTTTGTACGTCGCTTTGGATAAAAGCCTCTGCTAAATGACTGTAATGTAATGCTCGTGTGCACGTGCATGAGCAAACATAACAAGTGTTTGTGTGTATCCATATGTCTCTGGCAGTCTATGGGCTCCCAGCGAACACACAGATGAGTATTCATACTGTCGGTCGTGTAGGGTATGCTGCATGTGTGTACTGTAGGCGTCGCGGTATGTGTGCTCAGCTATAACAGGCACATATATGTCCGCTTTGCAAATACAGACGTGAGTCAGAGAATGTCAGAGCCGGTGCTGCAGGAAAGGTAGCTTGCAGGCAGACTCTGGTTAGCCGCATGAGAAGAGTTGCAGTTTGTTCTCCCACACTTGAGGAATTTTAGTGTATGCTCACATTCACCAAGGAGGCTATATGTGCACCCAAATTAATGGTTCAAATGGTTGCTTTGATGTCTTCGGTGGTGGTCAATACAGAAGAAGGTGGTCACTTTGAATGGAGCCCCCCACCCCGACCTGCAGAGCCACATGCGTGCCCCCACTTCAGAATATGTTTCAAAATATATTTCATCTACATGTACAAATAAGGTTTGGGCCAATTTTGTATAGTTTCAAGCATATTTCTAAACGTATACAAAAAAATTGCTATCATATTCCTATAATATAATCTTATAATAAAATATAATCTAATCTTAGACTGTAAGAAAAAAAGTTACCTTGTGAGATTTAATGATTTATTTCTGCTCTCTTATAGGCAGAAAAAAATGGTCCAAAACTTCAAAAGAGAAACTGACAGGGGCAATATAATGCCGGATGTCATGTTAAGGGCTGTGAGGCAGGTGAAGTTTCAGGAAAAACCTATAAGGCCCGCAGCAAAAGATTGTGGCTCACAACTCGAAAATCCCACAAAGTTGGAGCGAGCGTAGTCGGCCGGGTCCAGATTGCTGGTTTTCCAAAGTGTTGCAGTTTATTTTTTGGATTGCAATAATGTACTGCTATCTATGTAAATTACATTAGGAAGTTAAACTGTATAATTTACATGAGGCTGTTAGTGTCATTTGATTTGCTGTTAGATGAGCATTTTACATATTGTAAAACTGGTTTGGTGTCTCCGCAATATAAAACCAAAAACGGTTACAAGGGTTATAAAATATATGTGTTTCATATGATTAATCCATTGAAAAATGTAGGGACAACCATTCCCGCAGTCAGGGTGTCTTTGTTGGTTAATAACCTTTTGCTAGAATGTTTTGCGAGATTAAAAGAAACACCCATTTCAGACTTTCTACTTATAAACAAACGAAATACAGTGATGCTGAGAAATCTGCAAGAAATCGAAAAGTGTGCCAACCAGCCCCGGTCTCCCCTATTAAACATAACGCAAACTCGAACATCAGAGCATTAAGGAGGAATGTATGATTGAAGATATGAAAAAAAATGAACCATATCATTATGATGTCTTAAGTAATAGCAGTAGAATATACTGAGGAAGAAATATCCTTGTAACACATTACAAGGATATGGGAATGTGAAGAAAACAGTGTGTGAATTTACAGCATGTATAAAGGATACAGAGCAAAATGTTGTGCAATGTTTATGGGGACTGTGAAACCTCTCCCAGCACTGTACACTCTAATGAACAAAATAACAGTTCTAACAACTTCAAAGCACCCCTCTATTTTCTACTGGGGACCTTCTCGGACACCTTCAGGGGCCTCTGGGAGTCCCTGGGCCGCAGCTTGGGAAACACTGGTCTATCCCGCCCATAGTGGGGCGTGGTGAAGGAAGGAGTGAATGGGCAGTTGCTGGGAGCTCTAAAAATTACTATATCCACCCCGTCTGTGCCCACAGCCCTTCAGTTTCCCAACTGATTGTAGACTACGAGGATCTCTCTGAAGGTGCTTTACAAACTTTAAGAGAAGACTGTTGATATTTTGATATTGATACTGTTGATATATATATATATATATTATTGTACATTCAATTGCTATGGCAAAAGGAGAGGGAGCTGAACAATACTCCAACGCCAGTTTATTGAATAAACCGGATGGCATCAAGCTCGCCGGGAAGGTAAGTTCACGTTCACTCTTTTTATTTTTAATTCTGGTTTATCGATAGTTTGTTTCCTAATTATCAGCAGAGAGCACAGCGACCCTTAGCAGACTGGTTCGGATGAGAATTGATCTTCCAATAGTGAGTGAGTGAATGAATGAATAAACCAGCCCGGTGAATTGACATTTTCGTGGGCGTGAGCCATACGCGCGCCTTCGTCGTTGTGAAATATCGAAATGGGAATAAACCGGTTGAGTCTCATTGTAAAGGGAAGGAAATTATATTTCAGTGGAATTATTAATTTCAGCGATTTAAAAAAACCCTTCACCCTCTCAATCTCTCAGCAAACCCATTCCCCGACACAGCGTGTCTGCAGATCTCCAGAAAGTCTAAACATGTCAAGAGATCATGCTATCTAAATCTCCGGGTCTTGAACACAGTTAAATATAGCGTTGTTATGTCTTTTTTCAATTCAGTTTTATAGGAATTCAATGTTGTGTTGTTTTTGGTCCGCTCGTCAGCCCATTCACATAGACCTAAAGTGATATTTCGATATGTATACAGTTGTTTTAATTTTCACGTTTATTTCGAAGTTGACGTTTGTTTTATATTTCACCCTAACTGGCATTAAAAGGTCTTTTAAATCTTACATTTAATTTGATGAAACTAAAGAAGTGTAAACTTTGCATACACCCTGCGGATAAATCATCATAAATGATCAATCTCATTTAGCCTACCTTTGTTCTTAGATAGGGTTTTGTTGTAATAATATGAGGTAAGGTATGATATCAGTTATATTTCCTGGCGTTGGGAGTCAGTCAACAATATAAGGGGTTTGTTTTAGTGCTGCCTTCAAGTGCTCCTCATAAGCTCCTAATTCTGAATGAAATAGTTGTAATGTGACTTGTCGCGTATTCAAGTGCTTTTTGGTCAGAAAGTATAGCCAAATATACCCCATAACAAAAATAGTTTTTGGTGGCAGTTGTTTTATGATAGAAAGTAAGTAGCACAAAGCCGCTTTGTGCTGTAGTAGTAAAATGTAGAGGAAAATGCACATCTGGATGTTAATTGATTAGCCAACAGTCGTTGTACTTTTCAATTTCAATCAATTATTGACACGGCTTTCATGCTTTCTGCTCCCAAAAAAATTACATCAGCAACTCTGGTATTATCGAAATTTCCCAGTTTGTTGGGTAGTTCAAGTTCACTGTAGTCGTAATTACGGAAATTCTCACAGCACTGAAGGCAGCAGAAATCCATGACTCTGCAGCAGGCAGCCGCCGGCAAGGCAACGTGTCATAGAGAGAGAGCAGGCAGTGGACATTTACCTCGAATTCAAATCAGAACCGATTTTTTTTTTTTACATTTCTAACTTGAGTCGTGGTCTGTCAGTTATTCAAATGTAGTAGTAATCACCACTTGGTGATTATTCTGTGAGGAGTTGAAAACCCACTTACCAGCATGTTTGGCCAACTTGACCGTGAGCATGTTGCTTATCAGGCTACAGAGATAACATTATCATTATTATCAGTAGTAGCAGTGGTAGTAGAAGTAGTAGTATTGGTGGGCTGTTTTTATGGCAGGAAATAAAAAGCAGGCTGACGACCATACAGAGGGCTCCCTGTGTGTGAGGCCGAGGGACTTATTTTTGGAAGAGGACATCAACAGACATGGGTATCCTGCTCTACTGTAACTGATTGGGTTGAGAAGCACTATTCAAGTAGTATTTTGAGCTGATCACATTCAAGAAAGGTATAGAAAGGGTGACGCACAAGTGCAGGTTTTTACACATTACTCACTAACACATTCCTGCAATAGTTACATCATGACACCGCTGGTACTGTGTTGTAATATTACAGCTGGGAGAGCCGGAGATGTATGGGATTCAAGAGGCAACACTTCTCCCACCCCTCTCTTTAGTGGAGGTTACTGTTCTTACAGGTTTACAGGTGTAGTGTAGTTTAGGGGAAAACGTGCCTCACACTCACGCGGCGGGGTCAAGTTTGATCCGCGTGACTCTGTTCACTACCACGGAGGCATGACCCGAATCACCAGGTAGCCTAACCGTTGTACGCCGGCCATTGTTTGAACGGTCTTTTTCTCTGTTCCTGTTCTCTGTTCTTTATCGGATCCTATTTCAGCCGGAGAGTGTTTGTCAGCTAAACAAAGACCGGGTTGGATTTATCATCAAGACTGAGGTTGTGGCCATAATGGTGCTTTGTGTCCTGGCCTGATCTGAGACGAGGCAGTGTTCATTGGTGCTCGTTCGCATATGTATCAATAACCCCAACTTAAGGAATTCTGAAGGTTGTCATCAACACTAGGCTATGTTTTCATGAGTTATAGACAAACGGTAGGAAAATGATCGTGACTAATCAACTGATACTCACAGCAGTCTTTCCATCACTCAACACCAGTGATCTGTTATTGTTTCCTCCACTGAGAGGGAGGGCAGATTAGGCAGCACCAACCATAGCCTTTTCATTGGTCAGGGAGGAGGGTGTGTGTTTATGCCCCTGACTGGCTGCCGGCCACAGAGCCAGCGGTCGGAGCCCTGGTCAAACTGGCAGGCATCCCTGTGGGTGGCGAGGCAGTTACGGTTCCTGCCAAGGTGCTGTCACCCTGACTTTTAGGTGTGTGTGACAGCTTGGTGTTGTAACCTGGCCCCGGCATAAATTGACCAGGCAGAGATTGACGTCGCTGTTAGCATAGTCTTTCAACAAACTGTTTGTCTGTCGTGGAAAGAATTAAGCCAACAGTGGAGGAAATTACCCAGGACAGGTCAGACAGAAGAAGGGGCACTTGTTACTAAGCTGCCTGTTTCTCAGTGGCAGTCCCTAAGCTCTGCCAAATAAGCTACACCATGGTTATCATTTTGCCAACAAAATGCAGTCACTGGCTCTTAAGAATTTAGGCCACATTCCTTGTGAGGCACTTGTTAAAGGGGCTATTGCTTTAGCCAGAGAAGTGAGAAACAGGTTAAATTGTTTGAAGATGGAGGGGGAATGAGAAGCTAAAGGGCAAATTGGAGAAGTGGGAAAGTTGTTTGACCAGATAAGCCAGGAGAAAGTGACTAGGTGATGATGTGTTGCAGGATGTATTGCATCCCCTGTTTTGGATTAGGTTGCCATGATCACATCTGCAGAATAGACCACACCTATGATTACAAGACCTAGGCTCTGCCAAAGGCAACTGCTGCAACATGCTTAGTCTTACCTTCTCCAAAAGTAGATTAACATGAACTATCTGAAATGCCTAAGGTCAATATTCATTTGTTAGGCATTATCGTTATGTTACTTGGTAAGCTAAATAGATATTTATGACTGGCATTTTGTAGTTCTGGGTTCCTGTAAAGTTTTCTAACCCTGGTGCCATTTTTAGGGCTTACCTGTTTTATTCTCATTCATCAGTTAACTCAATTTTCTTCTTCTGTCCTCTTTTTCTCTCCATTTTCCCAGCGTGAGCCGAGGAACAGGTTGTCAGTCTGCAACAAGCTGTGCTATGCCATCGGCGGAGCGCCCTACCAGATCACAGGATGCGCCCTGGGCTTCTTTCTGCAGATCTACCTATTGGATGTGGCTCAGGTGAGTTGGTGGCTTGATATTATTTCTAAAAAAGCCATGACTAAATCTCTCTTTAGAAGCCTTTCATAACATGGACCTACATATAGACAAGTATGCTCACTAAAAAGCCTTTAGTTACCCAGATGGCCTTAAAGGACCACTGCAATGGGAACATGCTGTGTGTCCATTACTGTCTCTCGCATACACTGTGCTGTCCTAGAGCAGTATGTGGGCTGGCATGTGTGGATCTCAGGACGCAGGGCTGTGCATGATCTTTCCTGTGTCCTCAAAGTACCCCTCTTACAAGGGCACATACAGGACATGGCGACCACCAAGGCTCACTGACAATAAGCCATTGTCCTGGAAAAGCAAAAAGGTGGAAAAAATGTTCTTTTGTTTCCCTCATTAACTCTATGATGGGGCTCTACTGTAACATCAAAAGGCTTACGCGGCTTTCTTTGAAAAAGTCGGGGTGAAGTGGAGGGAGGGTGGTTTGTAGCATGATTTTAAAAGGGGCTTGCTTTAATGGGCTTTGACGCTAATCTGATGGTCAAGGCCAAGATGGCGTGTAAGTCGACGGCTTCCCATGGCTTAGCTTTGTCAGGCCGCTAAGATCAGTGATTAAGACTCTATTGGGTGACACAGCATGGAGCAGAGTATACAGTCAGGAGGTCTATCATTCATCCTCCATGGCCTCCATTGAGGCTTGTCATCCCCACACACTGATGGATGAATAGACCAGCAGAGTGGCTAAGTGCCACTGCTGTTACTTGACTTGATTCTTGCCAAGTGTCGCCTTTTGACTATTTACTTGAAAAAGCAGATGACTAAAGACCGTTTCAAAGCTACAACCCTTACTAATGTCTAAATGCTCAACTATTTCCTTGGTGAAGTGGTTTGAGCATTCAGCAGTCTCTTTCAGCTCTTCAAACACAGCCTATGCATGGTCGTGATAGTTAGTCATTCTCTTAGAATGGATGGATCTGTAATACCTTGATGGAGAGGCATTTTTATGGTACCAGAAGGGTTAAGTGGGTATAGGTAATACTGATCTCTCCAGTGTCATGAAATGACCTGTCAACAATTGTGTCGAGACAATCGTGTGCAACGGAAATGATGAGAGAGTGGATCACAGATAAATTACCTCTATTACTCTTTGATATTCCATGTCAGCCGTTTGCTATCATGTTCTCTGTTTCTAATGCTTTCATAGCTGGATCCCTTCTATGCCTCCATCATCCTGTTTGTGGGCCGGGCCTGGGACGCGGTAACGGACCCCACAGTGGGCTTCCTGGTCTCCCGCAGCCCGTGGACACGCTTCGGACGCATGCTGCCCTGGTAGGTCCAACTCCCAGCTCCCATCTGGATAACTGCCTCCTCCTCCTCTGCCTGTAGTGTTTGGATCTCTCCCATACATTTTCTCTGTTGCTTGCCGTAACCCTAAGCTAGGGTGCATTTTTGACACAAGATAGCCTTTTGAGGGTCATTTCCTAGATAAATATGGCACATTTTCTGAATAATTGGGAGATGGAGGGGCAACAGTGCTAACTATTTCCAGTACCTTGTTGATAAAGCCCAACTATAAATTGTGGACGTAATTGCTTTCATATATTTGCTTTTGGAAATCCATGAAAGGGAGAGGAGGGAGGGATTTAGGTTTCAGCCTTGGTGAGTCAAGAGCTCCCGTGATGTATAAGTGTCAGTGTATGTTTGGGGGTGGGGTCTCATGCTTTTGAAATTCCAACGTCAGCCCTGAGAGGGTAACTATGGGTCATGCTCATGCAATTGCTACCATACCGCTTCCTCACCGCCCACGCATGTATACGTTCTCACACAGCCACTTCAAAGCATAAAGGCTTTACTGCTGCTATGCATGCTGTACCATAAAATGTTCTAAATATTCTTTAGGACATCGCCTGGAGAAAACTAAATGTTGACAATTTCTGCCTTGCATTTTTGTCCCTGTGTCTCTGTCTTTGTGTAGCAGTGTGAGGGAACGGGAGGCCTTTGATGCTGCAGGCCTTTTTTAACGCCAACCTTACTGACCCTTTTAGCCGATAGCCCCTCCCCCACATCCCGGCCTCACATTATATGTCTTACTGCGCAACACACATGGGTTAATCTCTGAATTATAGCTGTGGTATGTATGCCCATGTATATGTATGACTTTTTGCCGTGCTTCCTCCGTCGTCAAACATGGCATACCTTCCTGAAGCTCTTGGTCCAGGTCTGGGGGTGTCAATAACGCTCTTGTGAGAGAGGTACAGCACAGGGTGCGAGTCAGGGCTGCTGATTACGTAAGTGGCTGCCAGTCTCCTTTCAACACAGAAGATTTTTCAGAGAGTCCAGGAAGGAAACCTTTAGTGGCTGCTAGATCCAACTGGAAAGGTACCTTGCAAGGATGGCTAGAAGGACAGAAATGGACTAATGGAGGAATAGGCAATAGGGCGATGGAGAGAAGGGCTGGCTCATTTGATCTCCCAAGAGTTGGTTCATCACACAGGCATTCAGTGGAGGCATCTATTCACAGAGCGGAGCGAAAGCCTGCCTGCCTAATATAATATCCCAAGACGCTTTTGAAATGAGCCTCTCAAGAGTTGCCTTTTTTGGGGAGGGGACACAAATGGGAGCGAGATCCAGTCCTGGAGGTCCCAGCTGGTCCCAGTTGTGGCACGATCAGTTGCCTCTCTTTGTTGTGTCCCCCTTGGGGAGAGTTTGCAAGTGAATGCGCGAGTAATTAATTTGGCGGATGCAGCAATGATCTTCTTGGTCAGTTACTGTGGTTGTGTAGCAATTCCATGGAGATGCCAGATATTTGGTTCCTTTTCAGAACCTATGTCTGTTCATTTGTTTTGAATAATAAAATGAACCTACAGGATCTGCAAATTATTAAAAATTTATTAAAAAAAATTCCCTGGAATTTTATAACTTAAATGATCACCCCTCTGAAAACTGCGGCGGCGTGTGGATGAGACACAGTTTGGTCTCTCTTGACATGAGAATTGAGGCCTTACTAAAATGGGTCATGCTGGATGCTGCTTGTGATATGTAATACATGTCTGTCCAATTATCGTTGGAGTAAGAATAAGGGATGGAGCGAAAGAGGAAGAGAGCGACCACTGAGTTCAGTCAGGTTCAGTCATAAAGGAGGAGCAGATGTTTACGTTCCAGAAAATGAGTGTGTTTCTGCATTGCCTGAGGAAGGAGGGGAAAGAAGGTGGAAGCTCTGTTATCCTCAAAGCTTGGTGTAGAGAGGGAGAGGGGATGTGGGAGAGGGGGAGGGGTGCTGAGAGCCAGGCTGACTTCTCATTGGTCCAGCCCACAACACACCACCTGGCTCGGCCAATGGCGTGTCAGCTGTCAGCTATGAGGGAGCTAGTAGGATTTTAAAGAGTGGCTGAGGAATCCAGGAGGTTACTACAGGTCAAGTGATTACAGAGCAGTGGTGTGTTTGACTTTCACTGTTGCTTCAGATCTATGGCAGGAACTAGTGAGAGGTTGCAGGTTTCCGGTGGATATTTAAGTTTTTGAGCATTCATTTAAATTAATTTCTTTAAACACTGTATAGTGTTAAATTACTCCTTAAACAAATAAGGAGTCTCTTGCCTAATACAGATTTAATATTATATCAGGCCTTTTTTTTTGTTTATAATAAAATATAATTTAATTTTGACATTTCCCTGCTGATCTTTTATATAATTGGCAGTCACTGTTGAAGAATGAGGGCGAGGCCGCAAAACCTTAAATTTTGGCTTGCTGTGGAGTCATTTTTCATCATCAATATTTTGTTATTATCTGATCACCCACATGTCTGTTGAAAATGAGGAAATTAGGTCAAAATGGCTACCAAAACAACAGTTATGTTATCATAATTAGCCCATAAAATACATAATCTCTTCCTTTTGCATTCAGTTGTTCTAATTCGGGATATAGGCTGACACTAGATGAGTTAACTTACTAGGTGTAAGGTAAGCCACTCTCCTAGTCAGCATGGCTATTTTAGAGATAGTGAAATTTGATGCCAGGCAGGGCATCATACTGTATGCCACAAGTTATACGGCCTCCTGTGTGGGTGCAGCCCAGCCTGCTTTAGAGCTTCCACATGAAAGACATGGGACCTTTTTTACTTTCAAGTTCATAGCCCGTTTCACATTGTGATTACCCATGTTTTAGGGTGTTCGAACGGAAGGAAAAATTCAAATAAAGGCCTTTTTCAGTAGAGTAACATGGATTGGGCAGCTTCTACTGGGTTTTTAAAGGTGAACTCTTACAGATGTAGGGCCCTGCCTAATTTGGTAGGTCTGGAAATGGGCATAGACAATACATTCCCAAAGGTACTGGTCACCACACTCCCTAGATATAACGTCTGGTTTATGTCTGCGAGCTTGCACGTCACAGATTGTTTACACTGCAAGCTCCCAGTTAGTTATTAGGCCACGTGCATGATGGAGCTTGCCGAACGCCACACCTTAGAAGAGAAGTTGTAATAAAACATTGCTGGTTGAAATCCCTGGACTGGCTGGGCAGTTAAAGTGCCCTTGAGCAAGGCACTTAACGCTCACCTGCTGAAAGCACAAGGCAGCCCCCAGCTTATTGCTCTATAAAAGAGTCATGTAAGTGCAATTGCAGCGATAGGATACATGACAGAGAAAAGTTTAGCTGAGGTCCTATTATTTACAAGTGTGTTCACCCACATGTTTGTTGTTTACATCAGAGTAAAGTTGGTTCAAAATCACTGCCTCAACAAACAAACATGTTATCACGATTGGCCTATAAAATACCATTATCACTTTTTATTGGCTCTGATGTCCTCGTGCATTCAGCTGCTCTCAGAAGTTAGAATCTAGCCACTTGATGAACTTATTGCAATTAGTTTTGTAATTTTGTCTTTATTTTTTAGCTGTTTCATTCAACTTAGAAATTACATTATTTTGGATATAATGGGGTCTGCTTATGGCATGTTGTCATGCATTTATGACTTCATATCCTATTTATGGATGACTCACCCGGTGTTGCAATCATAATATCCTGTAGAGCAGAGGTGTCCAATCATGTGCCATGGAGGACCAAGTGTATGCAGGTTTTCATTCCAACCAAAGACTACACCAGGTGATTTCACTGATTAGTCCCTATTCTCTGCTTGAGGGTGTGATAACCGGTCGAATCACCTAGTGTATTGTTCGGTTGGAATGAAAACCTGCATACACTCGGCCCTCCATGGCACATGATTGGACACCCCTGCTGTAGAGCCTAGACAAAATCAGGATACCCCGGCTACTTCCTGTTTCACAAAGTGGACTCCTATTACTGCATGTGAGAGTTGCGTCCTCTCATGCACTCACATCTGATTGGAGAGTGCTGGTCAGACCACAGGAAGAAGCCGAATGGGGGCAGGAAGTGACCACAGACATTCCGGTCCTCAGCTGTCCCACAGGCCCTCAGAGGTTTTCCCCATGACATGACCTCATGGTTGAATTTACTGGATGTTACAGTTGTAAAGAGGAGGAGTGCAGGCTGTCATGGATTTGTTTTAGGAAAAATAGAATGTCATTTCCCTATTCAAATGAACATTGTCTCCTCAGAATTCCTGGCAAACCTTCCGTTACACACGCACTCAGATCACGCCACTGGATCACTTTTACATATGGTTTGATGTGTCATCACTCGTCTGTTCACCATTTGCTGCCCCACCCACTTTCCTCCCAGTTCCATATCCAATGTCATTGTAACTTTGCTTTTCCCTTCCAACTAAACGCCTGCTTGCAACAGTTAGTTTGAGTAGTTTAAAAGGTTGTTATTTCCCTCTAGCTAAACAAACACAACTGAAACAACTATACTGCAGTGATCAGAAGATTCCCCAGTGTTATATCCTCACGTGATCCTTCGTGATCCTGGCACATACTCTAACCTCAATCTGATGCATGCATCCACGTGCAGACCTGTGCCCCTCTTTTGCTCCTACCAATAACAATATGACATAATCACAAGAGTCAAATGGCAGATAGTGAGCATTGCTGAGCAATTATTGGCAGAAGCTGAATGAATGAAAGACACTCATTCAAAAGGAGCACAACTTAATCATGTAATGAGTGGCCTCTCAGTTCAGACAGTGTGGTTATTGTCCACTGAGTTTGTGTTACATGCTTGGATAGAGTCACATTTTCAACCGCCATTGGGTTATTTTTTCATTTCCTCTTTCTTATTCTATGTCTCCTCCTATCCATCTGTAGGATCATGCTCTCCACCCCTCTAGCTGTGCTGACGTATTTCCTCATATGGTACGTTCCTCCGTTTGAGGATGGCAAGGTCATCTGGTACCTGGTCTTCTACTGCCTCTTCCAGACCCTTCAAACTGTGAGTAGTGGATGCGCATGCACACACACACACCAGAACACACCTGATGAATGCCCACTTGTCCCATACATACTAACAGGGCTGTAGGCTGAAGAGTTTCATTTACACTGTTTCATGAAAAAATTAACCAATTTTTAGGTTTCTCCTTCAATTACACACCCATCTAGACTTAACTCAATAAAACTCTACTTCTACCAAATGTTAGTTGGAGTGGTGTATGTGTTTTAATCCTTCTCATCCTATCACTCTTTCTCTTTGCCAGTGTTTCCATGTGCCCTACTCTGCCCTCACCATGTTCATCAGCTCAGAACAGAAAGAGCGAGACTCGGCCACCGCCTACAGTGAGTGTCATACCTTTCCTCATGATACGGGAACTAACTCTACCCCGTTGATTTGGACGAGGAAATGAAAATGTCAAATCTATTGTGTTCTAAACGACGTCCGTGACACAACAAGAAGTTTTGTGCGCCTGCTTCACCGGTCAACTTCTCCCCTCTCTCCTCCAATCAGGGATGACGGTGGAGGTTCTGGGCACGTTGATTGGTACAGCCATCCAGGGGCAGATCGTGGGCATGGCCAACGCGCCCTGTATCCCTGCCAACTTCACGGAGGAGCTCGCCAATGCCACCAACACCCCGCTAACTGTCGGACTCAACTCCACCCAGCCCCCCATTTCCCTGGAGCACACGGTACACACACACACACACACACACACACTTACTTTATCCCTGATATTCATGACTCATTTCAGGATAAAGTGCCTGTTGTATAAAGCATCGACTAACTCTGTCATCTCTCCCCTTCGCTTCCTCCTGGTAGA
>CABFOQ010014825.1:2471-22504 GCA_900660455.1 Gephyroberyx darwinii | reverse complement strand
ACACACACACACACACACACACACACACACACACACACACACACACTTGCACTTTTAATCATACACAACATGGTGGTAGCTCTGGCAGTTACCTAGTCTGACACATTCACACACAATACCAAAGGCAGGAACAAGAGGCTAAGCTCTCATATCCTACATCAAAGTAAAGGATTTTTTTGTGCAGTTATATGAGTTAGTACAGTTGTGTGTGTGTGTCACATGATTGGCTTTACTGTAAAAGGTCTTTGATCAGTCATGCGGTGAGAAATTCTGCCTTATAGTAAGATCTCTGTTTTTTGATTTATCGCTAATGCTCTCAGACTTGAAGCTGTGGATTGTCACGTCTACATCACTCTAAGTCTGTTCAGGTTAATAATTCTGTTTCTTCCTCTCTCTAGTTTCGCAGGCTACATCACTCGAGGATGCTCCCAACCAGCGGCGGTGGATTTAACCCTGAAGGTGCTGGTCTCTGCCGCACCCATAGCTCTCATCCTGATCGGCCTGGTCATATTCCATTCTTATCCGATCGACGAGGAGAGGAGGCAGGGCAACCGCAAACTGCTACAAGAACAGCGGTAAGAAATCTGCTGGTCAACTTGCTGTCTTGCGTGTTTGCTGGCTTGCCTGTGAGGTGAAACTAAACAAACTTTTTTTCCTTGTAGGGAAAATGAGGTGGACTCTGAAACGGACTCAACAGAACTGGCCAACATGATCTAGGACATTTTAGAAACACGCGGAACAATCGGTTGATTGGCCGCCGTTTGCACTGGGCGGGACCAACAGACCTGAGCCTGTCGGATTACACAGACACTGCCTTGTCCATTCACACTGCTGCTCCTTCGTGTCTTCAGAACTAGATGTCAATGTCATGGTATCAGCCACGCCAAGGCCTTTCTGATGACTGACTACCCTGCCCTCTTCATTTGTGAGAGACTTTCCCTTTGTCAACAGCCTTAACTCTTTGTATAGTGAACTACTTTTGAGTGCTGCAGAAAAGGTTTTTTTTTTTTTTTTAAAAGATTGGTTGTTGCACAAAACCTTGAAATGTGATGGCTGCAGTGGACCTGTTTTGTTGATGTTGCCATTATTGGTAGTATTTTCTAGAACTGGGTAAAAGTCATTACCTGGAGCGCTGCACTAACTTTATACTCCATGAGATGTAAACATCATGAGAAACTTGAATAAGCATTGATAACACCTTAATTTCAGGGCTGTTTGTGATTCTACAAATTAAAAAATAATAATTTAACTAGAGAGATTATTTATACAACAACCTTTTTAAAGTCTATTGAATTATTTCTACTTAGTTTCTACTGACCTAAGTTTTGTATTTTTTTGTAATTGTATCAAGTTAGTCTTGGTCTTTGACTTGGGTCCTATCTGGAAAACATTCAAATGTTAGTTCTCTTTTGTAAGATTGTTTTTTTTGTTTTGTTTTACAATTTCTGCTCACTTTCAGTTTACTGAAACCAGTCGGCCTGGTTGTTTCCACGCCACTGGCTTTGGTCAGAAGACAAAATATCAATCTGTGATGTTAAAACCAGAGGCTGTGCTGTGAAAGACGTGTTTTAGTTCCCAACCATTGTATTGAAACCACTAAAATAGGAGAGCAGTTAATTTGCACAGCTAACTGCAGTGCTTGTCCAGTACTTACATTATTTGTATGACTTTATTTATAGCACAGCTACTGAAGGCCATAGAGAGGGATTCTTTTTCTAAAAGCCATTCATTTACTTCATGTTGAGCAAAAGCATGCCTACAAACGGTACTAATCTAGTGACATTATTTAAGTATTTATAAGTTTTGATTTTAGATTTTTTGAGTTCATGTTTGCAGGAAAGTCATGTTTCTGTCAGTATTTAAATCTGATTAGGGCCTTTATGGTTGTTGTTCAAGCTGAATGAGTTTTGAATGAAGTGTATTTCAAAAGACAAACATGGGGAAGTAAGATGTGTAGTAATGGTTAGGAGTCCTGAGACGGAGAGCCAATTTTTAAAAATTGCTAATGGCTAATGCTACTGTTTTTGCTCCATATGCATTAAAAAAAGGGAAGCACATAATGATGAAAAAATATTGGAGGATGGGGAAGTGAATTTCTTGTTGTCTCCATTGTGTGTTTTTGATTTTTTTTTTTCTTTTGGTGTTTGTAAATGAATGTATAGTTTAAAAAGAAAGACAGGAAGCTTTCATCGTCTCAATCCATGGAATGGAAAAGAAAAGGATTGACATGTGTTTTATATCTACTGATATGGAATATGTTTATATACAGTTTCATATGTTATACATACTGTTACATCTTCAACATATGTTGATTCTGACAACTGGGTTACTGGGGTGAAATGTTTCCTATTTCATGTGACTGCCTTGTGCTTTTTCTCTCCTAGAGGTTCCTTACATCCCTAGGAGATGAGACATGCCAACACAGTGACATTTCCACCCACTAACCCTAATAGGAAAAGTGCCATTTTAATTTTTTTTTTTGGATCTAAATGGCTTGGAGAACTTCCCTCATGATTCCTGAGGCTGTAGCCAAATGTGAGCTTTAATATGGGAAAGCACACAAGCCTTGTGTACATGCCTCCTGTGTATATTGTATGTAAACTTGTAAATATCTATTTGTGGCAGCAAGTGAAATTAATTATTGTACATTGATGTGCTGTAGTTATTTAAGAAAAAAGATGTTTTGACAATAAATGGAAAACAGATGTTAATAAAAACTAATTGATGTGAAGTGTATTGAGTGGGTTGTCAGTATTTATTATTTGAAAATATCTCAAAATGTAACGCTAACTCATGCCAATTTGAAGTGCCCGTTAAAGTGATAAAGCAATTTAAAATAAAAACTTAAAATATACATGGAGGTAAAACACCTGCTACAGAAAATAAATGAATATTGGAGTCTAATATATATTTAATAGTCTCTTCATTAATATTTTACCCCCTAAACAACAATGAAACATAAACATGTCCCTACACATTGTGAGCTGCCCCTTTAGAAAAGCAGCATTTAACCTGATTGATAAGGTTGACTCCATTCAGGTATCATTAGTCCAATATCGCCATCTAGTGTCTGCAGAGCACCATGCTGACTCGGAGAGAATCCAGGTGAAGCGAGCGGTGTCGCTCCTTCCTACATCCGTCTTCACTCAAACCCGCTTAAATCCCATAAGGCAGGTTCTCAAACATTCAAACCCGTTTCTGTCAGGCCCCCCTTTGATTATGGAAATGTTTTGAAGCCCCCCCTGTTGTAAACCAATCCCCTCTCATGAATGACAAATCCATCCAATTAAAAAAAAATGTGTTTCTCATGTAAATTAATGAAAAAAGCTGATGCATGTTTCATGCAATTTTCCCAAACTTTGCGGAGTTTGAACTTCAACTTTAGGTGCTCGTCAGCCACAGTTTTCTCTATGCAACAATAATGTTGCATTTTGTGAACCAGAGTGAAGTCACAAAGTTTTATGATTGTGCAGCTGTCTGACAAGGGAAACAGAAATATTATGTTATGCATTTCATTGAAAGTCAAAATAAGTATAACTGACTTATAAGAGGCGATGGAAAGTAAGCGTCTTACTGACAGCTGTGAGAACCCCTGCCTGTACCCTTGCTATATAATATAATATATAATATAGAATAGAGTATAATGTAATTAATTGTAATATAATATATGATATGTTTTTTCAGTTTTCAAGTTTATTGTCACATACTAGATAACAACGCAAACATCATTACCAGTAGTGAAATTCTCGCCAGCTTTAAGTTTCTGGGCATCCACATCTCCGAGGACCTCTTTTGGACCCTCAACACCTCGGCCCTGGTCAAGAAGGCTCACCAACGTCTCTTCTTCCTGAGGAGACTAGAAAGTCCACCTGTCTCCTCAGATTCTGGTGAACTTGGTGACATGACATGACATGACATGACATGACATAATATCATATCATATCATATCATAACATAACATAACATAACATAACATAACATAACATAACATAACATAACAATATAATGTAATTTAATGCAATGTAATGTAAAAATAATGATCACTGATCTGATGAAGATGACGTCTACGGTAACAGCGGACTCTCTGATTGGTGGGAACTCGCTAGAGCTTGTTGGTATTGTAGTATTTGTCAAGGAACTCAGGAGTAAAACATGATTTATTAACAGTGAAGATTAAATCAGATTGACTGATGGCTCCTACAGCGACATGTATAACATATATAGTGGTTTCACAGTCGGATAGCTCCTGGTAAGTCTAGTTTACACCGTTAAAACGTTTCAGCGCTCTAGGATGTGAATGATCTTTATATACTCTTTGAACCTCTGAACTCGATTGCTTTTCCCTTGTGCCTGTCTGAGTCGATCCTAGAGCTAAAGCCAGCGCTGATGCAATACATGACAGGTCCATCCGGTATCCACTCACCATCACTGCTTTCATTATTTGTCGTTAAATT
This sequence comes from Gephyroberyx darwinii, assembly GCA_900660455.1. Lineage (NCBI taxonomy): Eukaryota > Metazoa > Chordata > Actinopteri > Trachichthyiformes > Trachichthyidae > Gephyroberyx > Gephyroberyx darwinii. Next base: position 18,050 of record CABFOQ010014825.1, on the reverse strand, counting down.
TTGAGGTAAGTCAACAGGTTGTATTGTATAAAGTTCTGCGGTAGACTGATATTGCTGTCAGCTAAATCAATCACGTACAAAACTGATTGCCCTCTCAACCCGAAAGCTCACTTGCGCTTTCGTTAGCTACGCATGGTTAAGTTAGCACGCTAGCTACCAGCTTGTTCTTTCAGTTTGGTTTTCGGTGGAACTGAATGAATAACCGTTAACGGAGAGATCTCTTGTCACTCAACTAGCATGCAACTAGCTGAAAATAAACAGTGAGTGGCATATGGTTGACAAACTGATGAATCTGCCCATTCGTTTATGATAAAATGACTAGCTGCTAACGTTAGCTAAGTTACCCTGAACGTCACACCAAATGCACCAAAAAGATAACGAGAATAACAGTCGAACCAATTCTAAAAGGTGACATTTTATTGAAGTAAGTGTCGCTGGGCGTGTTGAATCTATGCCGAATTAAATAGTGGTTCCTAGTAAGTCCTGAAATGTTATAAGTTATGTTCTATCAGGTGTGTACATTTACCTATAACGTTATGTAAGGCAGCGTTAAACCGCAAGAATGGAGTTCGGCCTCATGTTCTCTCCGTACTAGACAGAATGGAACTAAGCTGTTACCAGTCAGTTATAACATGCTGTCACCCCCCTCTGTCTTTCATCAGTCAGAAGCCCTCAAACACCATGGCAGAACAGCTAAGCCCAGATGAGAAGTTCCACCTCATCACAAGAAACCTGCAGGTGGGACACACACACACACACACACACACACACAGTGACTAGGTCTTATGGATCCCTGGTGACGTGTGCGTGCATGTGTGTGGTGCAGGAGGTCCTTGGTGAGCAGAAGCTGAAGCAGGTGCTCCAGGAGAGAGAGCTGAAAGTGTACTGGGGTACAGCGACCACCGGCAAGCCCCACGTGGCCTACTTTGTCCCCATGTCCAAGATAGCAGACTTCCTCAAGGCTGGATGTGAGGTGGGTAGAGCCCAGCCTGCTGGTCTCACTGACCTATCTCTCTCATTTGGAGTTAGTATTTGAATAAATCTGTGTGTGTGCTGCCATATCATTATTTTCCCTTCCTTCCCTCTTCTTCTCAGGTGACTGTCCTCTTTGCGGACCTTCATGCCTTCCTGGACAACATGAAGGCACCCTGGGAGCTGCTGGAGCTCAGGGTGCAGTACTACGAACAGATCATCAAGGCCATGTTGGAGAGCATCGAGGTGCCACTGGATAAACTCAAGTTTGTCAAGGGAACTGACTTCCAGCTCAGCAGGTAAGTTGTATGTCTACGCTGGCGTCATTCAAAGACATTCTGTTTTCTGCGGTCTAGACTGCACATTAATTGGAGCCCTCCTCCCCTGGAGAACGTTTGAGTGCTAGCCCAAATTAAAAATTATGTTTTATGCCCCCTCTCTCTTTTTTTGTCAGAGAATATACTCTGGATGTGTACCGCCTGTCTTCCATGGTGACGGAGCATGATGCTAAGAAGGCTGGAGCTGAGGTTGTCAAGCAGGTGGAGCATCCTCTGCTGAGTGGCCTGCTCTACCCCGGACTTCAGGTAATAATACTGTCCTAGAGACAGGGACAGGTATCATCTGGCTTTATTGTCTAGTCAAATGTAATTACAGCAAAATGATCACATATTGTAGTATAAATACCCAAATAAAAGTCAGGCACTAATGGGCTAACCCAGTTATGTCTTGTTGTTCCCCTCAGGTTATTATTAGTTACACATGCTTAGTTAGCTAGCTAGTGATAACTAGTCTTAACCTTTTATCATAGATGTGGCTTGTCTTCGTCCCCAGGCTCTGGATGAGGAGTACCTGAAGGTGGATGCCCAGTTCGGAGGAGTCGACCAGAGGAAGATTTTCACCCTGGCAGAGAAGGTACCGTCTCCTCTCTCGTCTCACTGTCGCCCCTTCTCACTCGTATTTGCACTTCTTGCTCTTGCATTTTCAACACACAATTACTCCTCGCAGCCGCTTACAATGTAATAGCTGCTGGATAATGTAATAATTGGTCAAAATGTAATGATATGTCCCTCTAAATGGGTTGAAAATGTAATGAAACCTAATATTGCAGTACAGTTGTAATTGATTTCAATATTGTAACATTGTTTAAAAGATTGTAATGTATTTTCCTTATAATGTAATAATTAGACAACCGCTAATAAAATGTCCTTCTATATGGATATGTAGTTATGTAGTTAAAGTAAAAACCTCTTAAGATTGATATTGTAATAATTCAATGGACCCCTTTATAAAAAGTTTCACCCCTTATAATGTAATACTGGTATATAGCAATTATAATGTAACAATGTGTTATTACATGAACAGGTTTTGATACATCTCTTTAATACTCATTTAGAGGCACATTACCTGGTGGTTATTACATTTTCAGTTGCTCCTTCAACTCTTGTTTCTGTGCAAATCTTATCATTCAGTCAGGCTAGGAAGGATAAAGTGACGTAAAAAAAAAATACCTGACTCACATTGTTATCAGATCTCCAAAACCAGATATTCAAGAGATCAGACCTTATGATTTGAATGCCATGCAGTTTGGACACAGTCCAGCCACAATGTACAAGCAGTGTGAAGACAGCAGGGCGGTGAGAGTGACTGTACTGTCCTTGAGTATGACACCAAACTGCTCACACAGACCATATTCTGATAGGTTGTTGTTTTCATTTTCACGTTTTTCTAATGTGAATTTGGTCTTTATATTTCATTCTGGCATTAAAAAGGTCTTAAAAAAGTCTTCAATTTTAGTTGATGAAACTTGCAGACATCCTGCACTCATTGTCTGTCAAGTCTGAATGCTTAACATGTAACGAGACGGAGAGCATAACAGAGATGTGATCTTGCAATACCTGATCTTCAGAATCACATCTCAAACATCACATTGAAATGTCAAGTGTAATCGTAGTGGCCTTTTTCATTTGTCTCCAGTACTTGCCCTCCCTGGGCTATGCCAAGCGCTCCCATCTGATGAACCCCATGGTACCAGGACTGACAGGGACCAAGATGAGTTCCTCAGAAGAAGTAAGGGCACAGGCACATTATTTGATGCAAGTTTTTTTTGGGGGACGGGAGCTTACAAAATTAACATTTATATGAACATGTTTTCTTTTCCTGCACCCTTCATCACTTCATTATTTGATGATGGCTACAGGAGTCAAAGATTGATCTCCTGGACAAGAAGGAAGACATTAAGAAGAAGCTGAAGAAGGCTTTCTGCGAGCCGGGGAACATCCAGAACAACGGAGTCCTCTCCTTCGTCAAACACGTCCTCTTCCCTCTACGCGGAGGTACAAGACTCACCCTTCTATCTCTTTCCCCTATCTCTGTTTGCTGCTTTTCTGCCACCCATACACAGAGTGTAAATCAAGCTGATATTTGGTGTCATTCTGCTTCAGACTTTTGCATCAAAAGAGACGCCAAGTGGGGTGGAGACAAAGTCTACACGGTGTTCGAGGAGGTGGAGAAGGACTTTGCAGAGGAGGTAAAGTATGGCCTAACTCAGGTGTGTCCAATCATGTGCCATGGAGGGCCGAGTGTATGCAGGTTTTTGTTCCAACTGAACAATACACTAGGTGATTCAACCGGTTATCACACCCTCAAGCAGAGAATAGGGACTAATCAGTGAAATCACCTGGTGTAGTCTTTGGTTGGAATGAAAACCTGCATACACTCGGCCCTCCATGGCACATGATTGGACACCTCTGCCCTAACTGGTTTATGTCTATAGCACATCCCTGCACCTCGGTGTATAGTTGTACTGTGAAGATGCCCCCATCTCCCGTCATGCTCTGATCTGACCCTTGTTAAACCCTCACATTTTTAGGTGATCCACCCAGGAGACCTGAAGGCCTCAGTGGAAGTAGCGCTAAACAAACTACTGGACCCAATCAGACAGAAGTTTGAGTCGCCTGAGCTCCGCAAACTTACCAATGCCGCCTACCCTGACCCCTCAAAGACCAGTCAGTATCTTACCAACACCTCTCACCTTCTTGTCTCTCACATCTACTCTCCTCCTTTAAACTCCAATATTGTGACTGGTGCTGCTTTGAATGGGATGTCAAGTAGATGCATTTAGAGATTTACCATCGTTTGTTTTTGTGTATGTGTGATCAGAAACAGGAAAGGGTGCCAAGGCAGGAGGAGGAGGAGGAGGCGGAGAGGAGGATGAGCTGGCCCCCTCCAGACTGGACATCAGGGTGGGAAAGATCATCAGTGTAGAGAAGGTAGGAGGTCAACTGGAAACAAAAGTCTCTCCATCAGATAATATCGTGTGGTGAGATGATCAGTCTGTATTATGTCCCTCTTTAAGTCATGTTCGTATTGGTTTCTTTCAGCATCCAGACGCCGATTCACTGTACTTGGAGAAGATTGACGTGGGAGAGGCGGAGCCAAGGACAGTAGTCAGCGGGCTAGTGGCCTACGTTTCCCAGGAGGACTTGCAGGACAGACTGGTGCTGCTGCTGTGCAATCTGAAACCCCAGAAGATGCGAGGGGTCGAGTCTCAAGCCATGCTGCTATGTGCCTCAGTGTGAGTGTTCTTCCCATTTTGCACAAACACACACACAGCTCACAGCTCCTTTTGTCTTCATCCTTTAATTCCTCCGCTCTGTCTGATTGGCTGGTTTTCTAGAGAAGGGGAGCCCAGGAGGGTGGAGCCTCTTGACCCCCCAGAAGGGTCATCGCCAGGGGAACGGGTCTTTGTGGAGGGATATGAGGCAGACAAACCAGATGATAAACTCAACCCAAAGAAGAAGGTGTGGGAGAAACTACAGGTACGTTTCGCTCAGATTTCTCTCCAAAACTGAGAAATATAATTCCTACATTGAAATAAATATCAATGTTATATATATATATGTTTTTTAATAAATGACTTCTACTTGAACAAAGTGATGGCTAGTATACAAGTAAAGCACATTATGGGTTAAAGTTGTTTCCAAATGGTTGTTTTTGAGGACCGAATCATCTATGCTTTAGAAGTATTGCACAATATATACTCTATGTACATTGTGGGTCGAAGAAAGAAGTGAACGTCTTGAATTTCCCTCTTCTCCCCTCTTCACCCAGACTGACTTGAAGGTGTCGGAGGAGTGTGTAGCGCAGTGGAAAGACAAGCAGCTGATGACCAAACTCGGACAGATCACATGCAAGACATTGAAAGGAGGCAACATCAGTTAGACCCACACAGATTACACTCACTGTCAAAGCTGTTCCTACCGGCTTACCCTACAGCGAGGATACACTCATCACCACCTCACCATGGTAACAACAACATTCAAACTTCATCGCCATGGCTCTTGGGGGGGAAAGAAAACGGCGCAAGAGTGGACATTGATGCCAAAATCTCAAATGTTTGCGACTGGCCTAGACAAATTCTGTGTAATTTTGCCTTGTACTAAGATAAAAAAGAAGTGTAATTCAGATGGTAACTAGTACTACAATCACAAGAGACATTTATAAAGAAAAAAGCATTAATTAATCAAACTAATTGTCATGTCATGTGACTGTCACTGGCTCGCTTAAATCTTGAAAATACAATATGACTAATATTTAAGTGGCCTATCTTTTGGAAAGCAGGCCCTAATCTTTTGAGCAGTGTAGTCATGCTTGACTCACCCCTGGAAGCAGCTGGTAATGAATATCTCAGGTGTTTAAAAAGGGAATAAATGTTACAATACTTTTCCTGGTATTAAAATCAAGCCTTGGTGTCGCTTGCCTTTACGGTCAATGTTGGGTCAGTGGCCAGTCTGCCACACTTAATTCATAATGGTTTCATTGATGGGTTTCTGACATTGGATCTATATATAAATATCACTATGCCTTGTATGATATTACATGGGTGTTACAGGGTTGCATTGGGATAGTGTTCATCATATCATTATTGCATCATCTCTAATATGAAATAAACTGGCTAAATTCTGTGCTTATGTACTCGTCTGAAGAATGAATGCAAGGAAACAGCATTTTTAATACACTTTAATTTTATTTATAGAAGTAATAACTGTACATTATTCTTTTTAATCTTCAAAATGTATATATTTTTTCATGACTCGCTTGCTATGAAGAGAGCCAAAATAATTCATTGACCAAATAACTTTGCTGGGTAAAGGCATTTTGTGCAAATAGTGATGGGCTGGATTTTCCACCAAACAGGCAAGTTGCAAATACGGAGAGAGAGGAAGATCAATTCACGTTCTTCAAAGAAAACCTGCCCTCGCACAAAGTCTACTCCAGTGTATCAATCATCCAGGGCTGATCTTTACATCCCTAGCCCTAAGAGTGGTCTTCAGAAGAAAATACTCTCTTAGATATTCTATATTTGGTAAGAAAAGGTGACCGACAGTGCTAATAGTGGAAATAACCGCACATAAATAAATAGGCTACTTATAGTATGGTCTTAACAAAAAGATTTCATAGGATGTGTTGGGTTGACCTTTACTATACCTAAGAAACAGATTGTGTGTAGAAGCATCTAGTTTCTACAGTTTTAACTGAAACACGCGTGTCTAAATCTTAACAGCTTATCTACTGTAGCTTTACAAAAGTGCCTTTTTCTGAATTGACAAGTCATTTCTCTCATTATTGTGAGTGTGCAGCATCCCTTTCTCTCAGACCCATCTATCCACACAATGAAAAGCAGCGCCAAAACTGAGTATGACAATTTTGTTTTACTCTGCTCTATAAGCAAAAAAAAATTATGATAAAATGCTCAACAATTTCTCCTTTTGATGATGACACTTATAGCGGATGCCTTTGTCAGCCGTTAGTGATGAAAAACTGCGTTGATCTCTATGAGAATGATATATTATATTACAACAGAAAAAGGAAGACTTTTAGATGAAAATAACCTTAATAGACAATAAGCCTCTGTACAGAAATACTTTGCCCAGACAATTCCTATTCTCTCTGAGCTGCAGTGAACACTACCTAATTCAACCTCTGGGAGGCGATCTCACTCAAGCCAAATATTTACAGTCCAGCCGAAATACACCATTTCCTCCTGTGGGGCCTTACTAGGAAGAGGAGAGAAACTAGAGTTTAGAAAAATACTCCAGAATAAAGCTATCATAAGAAATTGAAACCAACACATTTTTTTGCATAAATATGTAGGAAGGCCATTACAGGCTAAGGCTTTTGGAGAAGATACGCAAGAACACTCGTAGATATCATAGAGGTTAATGTCTCACAATATTGGTTTGACTCTGGTTGTGATTTCTCTTTCACTTGCTTGTAGTCTTTGCTTTGTTCCTCTGGCATGAGTCCAGTCCTTACTTAATCACCACTAAGCTCTTTTTCAAAACAGTGTTTCAATTGTGTCTGCTGTCACTGTTGTAGCTAGAGGGGAAAAGACAAGAGGTTAGCGATGATGGCATCATCATAATACAGTTACATGAACAAGCATGGAGACTCCCCCAGTCTAATTCAATTGGTGAGACATGATCATGAGCTTTTGGTTAAGGCAGCTTGAAGCACATGCTTGCAAATTTGACTAGAGAAGGCATCAGGCAAGCAGTGTATGCATTGTGTTTATGTGGAAGAGGGCTTGTTTGTGTGTGTAGTTTATTCTTGTTAGTATGGAGAACACAAAACATGCTCTTTTAAGCAAAGTTAACTGCTTAGCCACTCAAAATCATGGTAATGCTCGTATTTGCATTCAGCTTTTTCAAGACAAGAGAGTGGCATGGTTGCTATTGATCTATTGTAGCCCTGAATCAGTCTTAATGACTGTGGGTGTACACACTCAGCAGTACATCAACTCCTTACTGATGAACATACCAATTAATTAAAATGGCCATCTTAAATTAGGCTATTGCAACATAAAAAAATATTTAAAACAGACATTTTACTGGGCACACAAACACAAAACAAATCAACCATACCCCTGGTGGCAAATAATGTTGCTGCTCTTACTTGTTGTCTCCTTAGGAAGTGTTTTCTGGCCCAAAGGTTGTACTGTTCCAATTGCTCCATTTGCTTCAGTACTAGGCTCCATCTTTGCAGAACAAGCAGGAAGTTTCTGTGAAGGATTGGTGCTCCCATGGGCTGGTTTCTTAGCTACGGGTGGAGGAACTTTATCAGACTTCACCCCACCATTGGTGAAAGCAGTGGCCTTTGATTGGTCCGAAACCTGCATGAGCTCGGCCACCAAGCTATGTTTCAGACTTGCCTGAGCTTCAGGAGAAGAAGCAACCGGAGTTTCTATGACCACCTTTTTTGTGCTCTTGGAGAAGATAAAGCTGGCAGTAGAGGCTGGGGACTTGTGCATGTCAGCCCCTTCAGGTGACTTGGGGCATGGAGCCCCTGGTTCATTACTGTTAGTGGATGATCTCAGGCCCAGTCGGGATGGAAGACCATCTTTAGAGGACATGGCTGCGGTTTTCATACGTATGGCCTCCTGTAAGCGCATGGAAGGTGCGTTCAGTGTCCCAGAAGATGTTTTCACTGTCTGAGGTGAAGATTTTAGAGACAGAGACTTGCGGATGGGCTTTTGAGGAATGTTTTGAGATCCTGGGATTGAGACTGGGCAACTCTCCTGAGCTGGAGCTCCCCCATTTGCTGACTTGTTGTCCTCAGGGGGGGCTTTCACCTGATCTTCAACCATGTTGACTGATCTGAGACGAACCATCTGAAGCAGGGAGGGGGTGACGAGGGGTATATTAGCATCCTCTTTGGGAATGGATGCACTTTTGTGTCGGGAAAGGAGCTCCTTACTCCTGGTGTCCCGATTTGCTAGACTGGGCTGCCTTCTGAAATTAACACCAGGTGCTTGGTTCTCCAGTGGTGGAGGGGGTGCTAATGGGACACTAATTGGAGGTGGAAATGGGGCACTGACAGGGGGCTCAGGGGGACTTTGATCTTCAATTTTCACAGTGAGTGGCTTTGAGACACTGCTGAGTGCAACTGAGACAGTTAATGGCTTCTCTGCTGATGTTATAGGTGGTGGAGGGGGGGCTTCCACTGGTGGAGGTGGGACACCCTCTGGAAGAGATGAAACATTCTGTACTGGTTTGCAAGAAACCTCTATATCAAAAATATTGGCTTTATAAACTTGCATAACTTCCTCTGGCTTTGTCTCTTTTACCATAATTTGTGGCATAATTGGGGTAAAATCTGCATTTTTTCCATTCATAGCATTCCCAGCTTCAGCTGAATCCTTAATTGTCACACTGACGTCCTGTAGAGCCACAATAGGGCTGCCTGGGACATCCATCTCTGTGATGCAATGGTCCATCATATCTGGCAGACTGTCTGTCATGAAGGGAGGAGGAGGAGGAGGGAAGTCCATCTCATCCCCTCCATCAAAGACCGAGTCTCCTTCCAAAGGAGGCGGAGGAGGTGGCCAGCAAGATTCTACAACATGGCTCTCCTCCTGTACCCTTTTTAACTCCTCAGGTGGTGTGGATACTGAAGACGGAGGTGTCTTTCTAGAAGGAGGTGGTGTAGGGTGGTAGGCGGGGGGAGGGGTAGGTGGCGGTGAGACCTTATTCATTTTGGGAGCATCTACAGAAAGTGTCTGCATGGATGTGGCCTCACTTCTGTCGATCTCAACCTCACTCTTGTCAACTGAAACCTTAACCCCAGTCTGTGATGAAGACATATGATTCTCAACAGGTAAATGAACTTCTATCGTGACACCGCCACACACTTCCTCTTGCTGTCCTTCTACCGACTTCTCTGATGATACTAACTCTTCTCTGTGCGATACTGCCATGATTTTCTTCATGACAGGAGGGGGCTCTTTCTTTGCCTTTGTCTCTTGACTCTCTGTGTCCTTGACTTGTGGGCTATGACTCTGCTCTTGTGTCTGAATTTCCACATTTGCTTCTACCTTCTCTGGGATTGACAGTCTCTCTTGTTCAGGACTTGTACATTCCCTACTCTCCAGCTCCTGACTGACACTTTCTGTAACTGTCACTAACAACATCTCAGGCTTGTCTTGAAAGACACTTTCTTTGATTTCTGTCAATTGTAAGACATGTTTGTCTACAGTTGTCTGCTTTTCAGCCAAACCTTGTGACTCTTTGTTGGCTTCTGTCTGAGTTACTGTCTTTTTAACTGTGCTGTCCTTCAACTGTCCCGGCTTCTGTAGTTTGCTGATATTAGGGCAAGGCCCACACAGGAGCTCAAAGGTGCGTCTATTGTGAGCCCATGTTTCTGGAGGAGGAGGACCTGGTGCTTTGACCTTGGGAGGTGGTGGGATGTTGTACAGCCCTCTGGTTGCCAGAGATGCAGATGAAGGAGAATTGTTTACTGGTATGATCTTCTCTGTTGCAAGACCAGAGGGCAGATGTTGAGGCGGACTAGAGCTACTGGCTGAAACCTCTTGATTGACAGGCTCAGAAGTAGTAGATGATAGAGAGGTAAGAGAGGAGGAAGCAGAGGCTGCTGAGGACGAGGCCCGAGACACAGATCTCTCTGGTTTGACTGGTTTCTTCTTCTGTTTGTCTGGGGAGGTTGGAAAGATCCCTTTTGGGGAGAGGGTTGGGGTGCCACTCTGACTGGAGTAGCCACTGGAGGGGGACATGGTCCTTTCAAATTTGCCTCCTTCTGAAGGAGTTTTCTGTGGGGAAGAACTGCTGGACTCTGACTGGGGCTCTGGTGATCCTCCAGCCCCACCAGATGAGGCCTGTACGGGGCTGAAAGGATTAGAGGAAGCTGAAGATCTGGAATCATCCAGAGAGCTGGATCCAGCCGAGTTAGATACAGGTGCTGGGGTCTTAGTGACATCAGCAGTGACCAATTTAGTCTCATCCTTTGATGATATATTTTCTGCAGCAGTTTCTGCTTCTCCAAACACAGAGTCATTGAGATCTTTGGAATCCACCAGATCTCTTGAGTTCCTCCTTATCTTATTATTGTGCAGAGAGTTGGTTCTCCGTGGAGGTGCTGGGGGTAGCTTGGTCTTCATAACAGACAGACTACGATTGGCCCGGCTGTTCCTCATACTCTCCCCACCAGACACACCAGACTCAGATCTCGGGCCCCTAACAAGACTTTCATCTTTACTACTGGGGCTGCTAACCAGGCTAACTGAGTTCTGGAGACTCACATGATCCTGAACCTCACCAGGCTGCTTTGGCTGGCTTTCCTGCTCAGTGAGACCCACTGTCTGTGGGTTACCACTGCCTGTGCTCCCCTTGGAGGAGATGGAAGTGTTTGAAATAATAGTCTCAGAAGACTGCGACTGGCTCCAGTTAGATCCCGAAGCTGATGTGGGGATCATTGTTGAGTTGATGTGGGGATTGTCAGTGTGGGATCCATCGCCGTCTGACCTTCTTGACGGCACAGGACTGATTGATGAGTCCCCAGACACCAGGCTGCTTTTGCTTACAGTGCGAACACTCCCACCATGGTTTCCATTGCTTCCACGAGTCCGGCTGCTGCTGCGGTCAATCTGGATAACTTCAACAGAGGCTGGCAAGACAGCGTTAGGGATGATCTTAGAAAGGTAGGTAGCCTGAGGAGAGATGGACATCACTGGACCCTAGACATGACCAGAAAAGGTCACAATTATATGTAAGAACAGTTAAAAGTGTTGAACATAGAATCATTAAGTATAGAATCATTAAGTATATAATCAGTATACGTATTAGGTAGGAACATAATCGCACACAAAAATAAGTTTAGTTACAGTATTTCTCCAGATTAAAGTTTCATAAGAGTAACTCTTATGTGTGAATTGTGAGACCATCTTACTACCTAATTAAAGCTGTCTGATCTTGTTCTGACCTGGATCTCCTGGAGGAAGCCAAAGATTGCAGAGGAAGAGGAGGAGGAAGTGGTCATGCCAGGTACAGCTACAGACTTGGGTCTCTGGCTGGAGGTGGGGGAGAGATGGGAGCCAAGGCCCTGGTGGCTGAAGGGCTGCTCGTCCTGGTACATTGCCTGGAGGTGGTGCTTCAGCAGCTGCTCCTCTCTGGGCACCTGCTTAGGAGAAGAGAAAGGAGGAACATAATAATGAGAAGGAGTAGAATTGAAAGAAAGAATCAGGCATACTGAAAGGGGAAGAAAAGATATTTAGAGAGTTGAACAGTTGAATAGCTGAAGAGTTATAAAATGTGTTATCCACCATTTACAAAAACTAGCACATATTCTTATGAAATGATTGCTGCCATCAACGTCAAGCACATTATGGGTTACTTTTGAAGTTACCAGTCATCTTAAGATCTTTGCTTCGCAAAAAGTCATGTTTTTGAGGATGGTATCACTTGCAGTTTTTAAATACTGAGTAAATTCAGATAGAATGCTTATCTGAAATGGATATATAGCATTTTGGAATAAAACCCTTCATCTGCTCCATCTTCTATGCTAGGAATTATCAAACACATAATATATTATTGATTATTAAAGAGAGGTTTTGTCGATGACTTGATATTTGATGAGTGTTATTTAAGCTTCAGCTGTTATAAGCTGTTATAAGTGATGCAACGTGAAACTGTGGTGTGCTGTAAAACTGAAATACGATTTTGTGAGAACCTCACCTCCAGATCTGAGAGGTGAACCCTTGCTCCCTCCCGTTTGGCTACTGGAGACTCTCCATCAATGGTAGGAATTACAACAACACCTAACTGGCTGTCACTGACTTCATCACCACTAGGAAGCTCGGTAGACGCCACCTGCTGGAACGTGGAGCTTCTGTGTAACGCTGGAAGGAGGATGGATGAATGAATGTCAAAAATGCCTTTACAACCAAAGAAACATCATGTCTCTCGGTTTGTTTCCGGCCTTGCAAGGTTGATTGTATGGACATACCAAGCTCTCTCTGGACCTGGTGGGGTATACCCATGATGGTGGTCCTTCTGGTCCTCTTCCTGGTCTTATCGAACTTCTTCACTGGATTCAGAGGCTTGAACGTGGAACCTGAGAGAGAGCAAGTGATAAACAGAAAAGACGAGGCTTTTTTGACGGTTTGCAAAGATATATTCAGCCCAGTAGAAAAAAGAGTTGAAGACTAGAAGATAGATGGGGTTATAGGAAAAAACTCACAGTATATATATATAGTGAGGAACTGGAATTTCCTGAGGATTTCAAAAGGGGTGTTGGATGTATGGATCAGAATACCAATCAGACTCACAGAGTGAACACACACACACAGAATGGCATGCTTTGCCTTCTAGGTGTGATATGCCCAGGCAGCCGCAGTGCTGTCTTTGGATGCAACGAGAAATTCCAGTATCAGTAATCAGCTACAGCTGTGTATATAAGTGTGTGTCAAGTTTCTCTTCCTTTGATTTCATACCATAACCGCAGAGGCACCACGCAGCTGGGAATGAGACGTGCATGTTAAATCCATGTCTCTGACTCGTCATGAAGCGGTAAACATATGAACAAAGCTCAAACTGCATTTGCAGACACAAGCTCTATGATTAGCTCCTATTACCATAAGATGAATGGGATGTGGATGCTCACTTTCTGACTCTCTATACAGACAAGCCTGCACACACACACACACCCCCCCACACACACACACACAGACACTCACACAGATAAGCATACAAACAGCTGTCCTCTACCTTGGCGGGTGAGCACAGGCCTAGTAGACACAGCTGACACAGCAGAGGTTGATGTGGTATCGGTATCTCCGGTGGTGGGTCTCGACTCTGGAGATTCACCTCCGTCCTTGGAGCTGATATCCTGCTCTGGACGGAGAGTGCCTGTGGACTGCAGGGGATACACACACGCACACACACACACACACACACACGTATTTAGTGAGATGTGTGTTTAGGAAGTAGGAAAATGATAGATCATTCACAGAGCTTTGGTGTACTTACAGCAATACTCTCATCATCTGGAATGTTCACTCCATTCTTGTGTTCTGGAGGAACAAAGCAGGGAAGGTTCAGACACAGAACCTAACCAAACTCACACTCCATCCCTCTTACGTGAAGCAGGTATATAACATTGTATTGCATGTTGTATCACACTTAAGACAACATCCATTTTATATTTTATATGGTATTCATCTATAAGCAGTGATGTAGTAGTAAATAAAAACTATGACTATGACTTATAAGGAAAACCACCATCAACATCCACACAAATATTCTATCCCCCCCTAAAAGACCTTATTCACATAGAACCTAAATCAATTTGATACTACTTATATACTAATATTTATGTTATCATTATGTCAGGCTATAAAGGTGGGTAAACTGAGTTTAGGTAGGTTTACCTTCCACTACATCTCTGTGTAGAAGAGACAAATGTATTTATTCCTGTGTGTGTCTATTTATGGACATGTTCTACTGCTTTGTAAAGCCATGTCGCTCCTGTTGAATGTGTCTGACCTTCCTGCTGTAGTATCTTGAGTCCCTCCTGGGCCTCAGTGTGCAGGTCCTCCAGGTACTGGGGCCGACTGCTTTCAATGAACACGTTTTCCTGATAGTGTTGTGAAGCCGTGTAGTGGACCGCCAACCTCTTCTGGTCTTCATTGCCCTTGGGACCAGCTATCGGGAGAAGGAATGGAGTTGGGGATAAGAGTGGGTGGAGGACAAAAAGAGAAGAAGAGAAATATATTTGGTTTATTTTAAAACAAATGCTTTGCTGTAATCATTTCACTATTAGAAAGCTCTGGGCCCAGTGGCATTGCAGCGTTACAGAGCTAGTACCTCCGGGTATCCAGTCTAATAGAGTTACGCTGACTGTGATCTCAAATGTCGTTCAAAAGCAGCTTATTACCCGTACTCTCTGTCCATCTGCTGTTTTTTCAGCCCCTGCCTTTTCTCTTTCCTCACCTTTATCCGTAAATATCCTTACTCCATCAGGCTGTTATATTCCAGTTCCCCACTTCTACTACTATCTACCTTCATTTCTTTCACCAAAAAATACCACACTGTGTCTTTGGCGTTCATCGACTTCATCCGTTTTCATCCATATTTTCCACTGAGGCAGCTTTCCATCCGTACTTCCTTGTCCTCTTACACACACACACACACACACATACACACACACACTCAGCAGGTGTGTGTGTATGCCAAAACTTTTATCAGCTTTACAGTGAGCCCTATGCACTTCCACCTGGCCTGAGTATGTGTGTGTGTGTGCGTATATTGGTGCACCTTTGACATAGCACACTCTTTCAATCCCTTCAGCCAGACAGTTCGGAGCAGAGCAGTAAACCCAGGCTAATCTTCAGCAGTATCGTTCTTCCTCGCTAGTTCTTTGGGGATTAGATAATCTGGATTGGCCTCAGATAAAGATGCCACCGGACCCCCTGCTGTGGGGCCTCCTGCATGAGAATTGGAACAGGCTCTCCCTTGGAAATGGCTTAGAATTTTTTTTAAAAAAAAACAGTACAGACAATGTTGGATTATGAATTTCTGCACTATACAGACCTTTTTGTGCTGGGTACCAATCTCCATACATAAAGTGTAACATAATGGGCCTCCTTTAGCGAGCATGACACAAGGAAAAACACTTGTGTGCAAAGTGGCTGTTCAACGCTCCCTCCCTAAAGGGCAGTGAAAGGTGTCCTCTTTCCCTCCTTTGTCACTCTCAACACTGTAGCTCTCAGTCCCACCTGGTTAGGTAATACTGTGCATGTGTGTATGTACATATGTG
>CABFOQ010014812.1:1813-17414 GCA_900660455.1 Gephyroberyx darwinii | reverse complement strand
TGTTTTTTTCTCATGAATTTCAAGATCTTGAATATCAGGGCAAAATATCTACTTTCATCAGCTTCAGTCCAAAAATATCTGTGCCGGCCACGCAGATCCATATCTGTTGAAGTCTTTACTTACACATGGCCACACACAACTACACACACACACAACTACACACACACTCACGCTGACAGCCATGCTCACACGTTGTCGGCGGTGGCATTTCCCTTTTTGTTTGTCCTTCCTAATTAGCAGTCCCTTCCGCTCGCCCGGCTGAGCGTCGGCCAATCGGCGGAGCCCGCTCATTACCCAGGGTTCATTTCGGGGTCTTTGTCAAATGAAGAGCGAAAGTGACAGCTCCATCTAACCTCGGCAGTACGCCTTGCATGGCCGCCTCCCCGCTGCTGGTGGAGGACTCAACAAGGCTATCATCAAGGGGCAGACAGGACGCTCCTCTGAAGCTAATTGAAATGCCACCCTGTTCTTTCATTTCTCTCTCTCTTTCTCAGTTCTGGATGTCTGCGCTGGCCACCACCATCCCTGTGCCCTGTGGAGCTTTCATGCCAGTATTTGTCATTGGTAAGAAGGTGCAAGTGTGTGCATATGTGTGCTTGTTAGACTGGCAAAAGTGTGTGTGAGAGGTTAGGAGCTGGGTTGCAATGTGTTACAGTCTTAGTATGACTTTTCCCAGGAATTAGTAGTGATGATTACTATTTCTATTTGTGTGACAGTATTACAGTTACCAATCTATCACCCCCTCATAATTTCTTCACACTGAGCTAGCTTAGATGGCACAAAAGTTGCCTTTCCCCTGGTCGAAGCATTCCCGCTACTTCGATTTTTATCGAGCAAAAGGCTGACAAGAATATTGGACATATTACAATTTGGCTCCCCCGGTCACCCACAGGAGAGGCGTTTGAGTTCTCCCTGTTTCTGAGGGTAAGAGAGAATGTAATCTGGGGGTGGAACAGAAAAGCAATGTAACAAGTAGCGTAACAAATTCCTGCTCCCAGCAAGCTGATTGTGTGTGTGTGTGTGTGTGTGTGTGTGTGTGTGTGTGTGTACAGTGGTCCCATTTGTTCCTCCTGCTGGACTGCTATGGGAGGTGTGGATATGATTTGTTCTTCAAAACCAGAGAACTTAAGAAGAAATGGCTGGAGCAGTTTGAGATGGCTCTGTGAGTAAGAACACACACACACACACACACACACACACACACACACACACACACACACACACACATGCTGCTTCAACCCTGTACAGAACCAACATTGAAACAAGCAGTCAGTAAGACTGATCACCTGATCTTTGTCTACCTGGTTGCTACATGGTCACAGGTCCAACATGTGTCCAGACAACTCCACAGCCAACAGCCACGACTTCCAGATGCACTGCTTCGAGAATACCGCCTCCTGCAAGGCCTGCTGTATGCTGTTGAGGTACTCGTGTCTCGTTTTACTCTTGAGTACTCTCTCAGCTCCAGTGACAAAAAACTCACTGAAATACTTTCTGACTCAAGCTGAATCACTGTCCGTCCTCCTCAGGGGGATATTTTTCCAGGGCTACCGCTGCACCCGCTGTAAAATGGCTGCACATAAAGAATGTTTAGGCAGAGTGCCCGCCTGTGGACGGAACTCAGGTATGTGTGTGTGTACGCGCGCGCCCGCGTGTGTGTGTGTGTGTGTGTGATTTTGGGTGTCATTTCTTACAGTCGTTGTCCTCTATTTCAGATCATTCCGGCACTATGAGGAAGGTAAGACTTACTGTGCTGTGCAGGAATAACACCACTGTGCACGACCACGACCCACGTGTTTATGTGTGAGGTTTTCCTTGGATATCTCGATGTGACATTGTTCCTGTTCTTACATGTTTTGTGCCTCGTAGAATAAGACACAGAGGTCCTCCCCACACGGACATGTCAGTCTAGGTAAGAGTTTTTCTAAACCCAATCGCACATTTCAGGTCTCAGGTCTTCAGTGCATTTCAGTGATGTAGTGCAGTTCATTCTCCCAAACAACCAAAGTGGATTCATGTCTGTAACAGAGTAAATTCAACAATAAACAAAATCAGAGGTCCTTCTTTACTTCTAAGCCACTATTTCTCAGTATCTTCTCTGTCTGTCTCTCCCTCAGGCCTTGCTAAGATGGAGGTGTGCGAGGAGTATTACGGCTTGCCGCCACCCCCCGTGGCCTTCGGACAACCGCTCCACCTCTCCAAGAATGATATCATTGAGCTGACCCGGGCCGATGCCGAACTGCCATGGTGGGAGGTAAATCTAAATACCCAGCACAAGCACATACACACTATACGCTGAAAGCTTGAGAGATCTCACACACACACACACACACTCGCAGTACATTATTTCACTGTGTTTTGAAAGCATGTTTCCTGTGGTTAATGTGTAGGCGTGAGATGCTCATGTCTGTTTCAGTCTCTTAGTTTTGCCATTTTCTCTTTCTCCTCTATTTTTCACTTCATTTCTCACTCCCAGTCTGTACGATTCAGTTGCGTTATTAATGAATTAAAGGAAAATCTACCCAGCAATAGAATCCACATGGTACTTTTATAATTGAGAATAGTTGAATCAATATTTGTTAACACAAATAGATCTAGAGGTGAGGCTTTAATCTGTGATGTCATCACAACCTGGTGCTGCTTCACTGAAAATAAATGGGAGACTGAATTTGTGGACATTTACACTCAAAAGAGCTGTTTTATAATAGTGCTATCAGTTGGGAGCAAAATACGAGCACCAATATCCCACAATACCCCTCACCTGGGTAATTTTTAACTGTCCATAAATTTTGATGTCATCACAGACTTGAGTCTTGGCTCTCCTGTTTCTAGCTTCTAGTTTCTGGGAAAGACTTGCACACAACTCTGGTGTGAACTGCCCAAGATCACACAAATACCATGTGGGAACTCTGTTTTACAATGGAATTTCCTTTAAAGCTTGTTAATCAGATCTACTGGTTCTATTAACCTTCTACTAACCTACCCAGCTAGGTCTAGCACCCAGCTACATTTCTGACCTTTGACCCCTGGGGCTGCCTGGGGATCTTTTGGCTCTTCCAGAGTCCAGGCTTAGGACTAAATGTGACCGGGCTGACAGAATCATGGCTGTGTCATCTTTTAAATCACTTCTGAAAACATTATTCTGTCGAAAGGCGTTTTTTGTAATCTTTTATTTTATCCTATTTTTTATTTTCTACATTTGTTTAACCTAAGGCAGATTTTTATGAAATTGTACCTTAGCATCTGGTTTTAATCATTGCCTTTTATCTTTTTGTTATTTTTGTTGATTTGTGTTAAGCACTTTTCGAAAGGTGCTATATACAGTAAATAAAGTTATTATAGTATTGTTATAATCAATTGTGTGTGCCACTCAGGGCAGGAATGTGACCGTTGGTCAAATGGGATGGTTCCCCTCCAAGAAGGTTCAGCCTTACGTCCCTGTGAGTACACGCCACCCACCACCCTGAACCTCAGCCTAGCAAATACAATCACTGAACAGTTCAACTGAAGGGGCAATAAAACACCCCAATATAATCCAACAGTAACCGTTTACTCCATTACTCCATATTGAGATACCACTATGACCTCTGTTACATGTTTTACCATCTAACCTCTCTGTGATCTCCCCCTCCTCAGAGGTCAACCCCCGACCTGTCTGGCTTTCATTGGTGGGTATTACCAACAACTAGGTTTATATCACTGGTTCACCAAACCACTGTTAATCTCATAACTTCATCTTTTGTTGTGTTGTCTCTGTAATAAGTATCAAGAAACACTGAGCTGAACACCGAGCTGGGACACACAATAACACTCAATCTTCTACTAATACTCACAAAACCAGATACAGGGACTAAAATATATTGGTGTTTGAGGCAGTATGTTTGATATATCACTCATGCATTGATAGGAAGTACCTCAGACCATTGTTTTTCTAGTTTTTAAATATTTGGTAGCCAGTATATACTGATTCTTCTCCACCACTCATGAGAATCACAAAGATGCCATGCTAACCTCTGATGTGTCATTTCTTTCTGAAAAGTTGCACCACTGTGCCATAACATGGCCATAATACTACATAAAATACATCCTCTCTCTCTTGTATTGTAAAAGTATTGTAGTATTAATTCCCAACAAGGTAAAAAAAAGTGTGAGATAAGCTGTGTTATCCTTAGACAAGGATTAAGGTTCTGATACTGATTGTGCTTCAAGGTACGCGGGAAATATGGACCGTACCGCTGCCAAAAACCTTCTCATGTCCCGGTCTGACGGGACCTTCCTGGTCCGGCAGAAAGATGGCGGAGAGTTTGCTATCAGCATCAAGTGAGCCTCCACCCAATCATCAGTCATACTAATGTTATTGATCACAGAGCGCTTGGTAGCTGATGTTGTCTGTCATTCAAACACACTGCTCCTCTCTGCTCTCACAGGTTCAACATGGACATCAGACACATTAAGATCACCTCTGTTGAGGGTCTTTACCGCATCAATGACAAGAAAGCATTCAAGGGTTTAATCGTGAGTCTTACATCCAGAAACTTTCATTATGGCTGTGGAAGCAACCAGTGGATGCTCCTGACCATTCTCCCCCTCTCTCTTCACACCACCTCCTACATCGTTCTTGCTCTCCTTTTCTTGCTGTAACCATCCCTCCATCCTCGTCCTGCTCCCGTCTCCTTTAGGAGCTGATACAGTTTTACCAGCGGAACTCTTTGAAGGAGTACTTCAGGGACGTGGACACCACACTGCAGACTCCTTTTAAACAACCAGAACAAAGCCACCCGCCTAACAACACACCTTCTCCGGGTATATCTCTCTCTCTTACACGCTTCGCCCTGACCATGCTTAGCTCACCAGTGTTGTAATGCAGAGTCTGTTTGACAGGGGGCAGCGTGCGTAACTTTGGCGTAGCAAGGGCCAGGTATGACTTCTCGGCCAGGGACCGGACAGAGTTGTCACTACGTGAGGGAGACACCATCAAGATAATCTCCAAGAAGGGTCAAAACGGTTGGTGGAAAGGAGAGGTGTACGGCAGGGTGAGGAATTGGCATGCACACTTACTTACATAACACTTACAGGCTTAGAAACTCTAAATGTCTAACACGCACTGCTGCTGTGTTTCCAGGTGGGGCTCTTTCCACCCAACTATGTGGACGAGGACTACTCTGACTACTGCTGACTTAGCTTGAGAAGAGGCGTGTTTATGGACATGGGTCTGCGTGACACCATGTTTTCATCGACTCTGTGTGTGTATGTGTGAGAGAGGGATGCTCTTACTTGTGATTTGTTGGCTGTCTAGTGCTGTGAATAAAACTAGTTTGTTCAACTGATCAGTCGTTTTGTTTTTTACTTGGCCTTGTGTATCACACTCATGAATAGCAGAAAACAGCATCGTAGGAAAACATTAAGAAGAGAATTTCTGGTTACTGCATTTACTGACTTTTGAAAACGTGTTCAAGTTCACAGTTAAAAGGGGGACACCACACAATTTAAAAATTCATACATTGTTGCTGCGGTCTACAATAATCCAATCATTGTTTGTGAGTAATTCCTTCCCAAACCCAGAAACCAAATAGCTGAAATTTAATACAAATAAGTGACGTGATCAGGCATCAGAATAACTACAACATGTAGGAAATCTTAAAATGTGGTGTTCCCTTTCAAAGAAACCGGTGATGAAACCGTCATTATTACGTTTTTTTCCTGCCATTCAAATAAATTAAAGCTTGTAAGATGGCCAACAAAGAGGCATTCAGACTTCAGGATATATAAATATCTGCTTTACTTTCCAAACAATATCAAAACAAAAAAATCCGTAGAACATCAACAACATGTCGTAAACACCATGATCTGCTGGCTAAAAGTTGCATCGACTTGTGGCCCTGCTTCTGGTCTACTGGTAGTACAGCTCCAGGTTCATCCCATCATGGATTTCATCTACAGAGATCATGGTTAAGTGCAATAAATCAGGATGGAATTGCTTTATCCCCCTATTGAACTTGTCAATTCATTACTGCAATATTTATTCTTTTCCCGTGCATCTGTTAGGCAGCATTTTCAAAACACTTCCAACCCTATCATGCTACATGTGAACTACCATTAATATATTAAGCCAAAGTGTCAGAAAATGCCCCCGTCCTTTGAAAAATTGATTTATGAAGCCAAACAATACACATAAATCATAATGTCATTATATTCAAATAAATCACCATGAAACATCCTCAAAGTCACAGCAGGAAGCGGAGCAAGAAACATATCAGAAAACAACGCACGTTATAGAGGAAGTGCATGATAATCATTCCACTGAGGTGGTCCAAATTAGTCCACTCTCCACCAATAATCAATATAGCACTGATGTTTCCTACAACCATTTCAGCCAAACTAGTTTCTTGAAACCAAAATACACCAATTTTTTCTGAAACTGATCTAGTAGCCTAATCAAATATGTTTCTGTTTATTCTGTTGCAGTAAATACAACAGGCAACCTTCCTTCACCCCATGCAGTTTTTTTCACCTAAAATTATCTGACGCTTATCCTTTAAGCACATAAAGTAAGCCTGCCTCTATGGGACTATAAACATTGGTGCGACAAGTATCAGCGCAAAGTTACTCCCAGCCCGAAAGTATAGACACCAGAGAACACGGACATGGTGGTTGAAAATACATCTCAGATCATCAAGTAATGAAGATTAATTGACAGTGAAGGAGCAGTTGAAGAATTTTCCTAAAGGATACAGTCACCCAGAGACACGTGGTCCTTGAATATGGTGTACCTAGAAAGACAGACAGAGCAAAACCTATAAGATTCATCAAACAGCCACACAACAATCACTGTGATTAGGCCGAATCCCAGAGGACCAGTTTACCATTTCTTCAATACAATCTTGTCCCACCGGGTTCCAGTCTGGGCTGCAATGAGTTTCTTCAGGTCTCCAATGGTGTCCTCAGAGCTGAAGCATTTGGGTTAAGGCATGATCAGACTACAAGAATTGGATCTGATCCTCGGTAGCACACGCGTGGCAGCAGGCGTAAGGACTAGCTATAGTGTTATCAATGAATGAGTGTTTCAACTCCCGATCTCCAAACTTATGATGAAGGATACTTGCACTTAACCCGGACTTTCTTGCCCAGGCGATCGTTGCAAACCACCTCAATCATCTTTACTGGCTGCCCAGGTAAAAGAAAAGAAACAGCGTTAACATAGCACACATTGTTTAACGATAACGTTAGAGTGTGGGTGCTGAGTAAAATGTAAGGGATTGTAAATAGGTGCTGTTAACTCACTCATTAATGAGTGTCAACCGAGTTTACTGTTCTACTTTTTAATCTGCGGTCCCTCGATTTATTCATAATTTACCACCAGACAAACGCAGAGCCTTTAACGTCAGTTTAAATCCGCCAGGCTACCCAGATAACGTTAGCTGTACGTTACTAGATAGTAAAACTATATACTACACGTAGCACGCACGTCAATCAACGGGAACATTCAGGAAATCTTTTAACATCGTGTTACCGGTACAATCAAAATGTGCTAAATGTTACATGTCTACCTTGAAATGTAGATTCCAAATGTTTCGCTTTTACAGGTAGTTTCTAGGATGGCCTGTGCCTTGCTTACCGTAAACTGCTTTAGTTTGTGTTTTAGGTTCTAGACCAATCAAATAGATACATACACGATTGACAGTAGAGTTCCGCCTATGATTGGATACAAGTCCCGTAAAAGGCGGGCATAAATCTGAAAACAAATCGTACCGTAAAGTCGTGTTTGTTAACGTAAGGGTAGGTGTTGTAATTTGCTTAGCAGCTCAGAGCAGTCTGTCACTGTGTAGCTACCTTGCAAATTAAAATTGGCAGCGCTGTTGCAGAGAAAAAATGGCAGACGACGAGAAGTTACCGTCAGGATGGGAGAAACGAATGAGTCGCAGTTCAGGTAGAAAACCATGAGGCAAAAATTATGCTAGCTAGCTAAATGGCAATATCTAACGCAGCTTCCTAGCTAGCAAGCGTAACGTTAACATCGAGGTTTGCTGTTAAGAAGAGACAAGTGGGACTTAATGCTTAACGAAAATATACTGAAATTAGTGATGGACAACCAGGTGTTTTAGGTGTGTTTTCCCAGATGCGGTGTTTGGTTGTAACGTTTCTTGCTTCACGACCAAGTCAGACCTGGTGCATTCAAGTGTGCTACAACAGGGCCCGTGCATGACGTCATTCTGTTCCACGGCTTTATTTGGGACCCGGGCAATCCCCTGAGTCACTCAACAGCATTTTACAGAAGTATTTGGGGGTGACAAAAAGCTTTATATAGAACAATAGAAATCCTTATTGTTAGCTTACATCCTTTTTGATTCCTCCATCGCGTTGTGTCCTCCCTGTTCCTCATGGCTTATGCCCAAAGAGCCTATTAAATGCTTATGTCTGCCTCTCTGTGCCCTTCCAGGCAGGGTGTACTACTTCAACCATATTACCAATGCCAGCCAATGG
This sequence comes from Gephyroberyx darwinii, assembly GCA_900660455.1. Lineage (NCBI taxonomy): Eukaryota > Metazoa > Chordata > Actinopteri > Trachichthyiformes > Trachichthyidae > Gephyroberyx > Gephyroberyx darwinii. Next base: position 8,933 of record CABFOQ010014812.1, on the reverse strand, counting down.
GAACGTCCAGTGGGAGATGGTCGTGGAGAGCCAGATAAGGTTGTTATGTGTATTTATGTATTACTATGTGTATGTCCTTTATTATAGTATTTTTGCCAACTATCAATTTGTCTTTTCTTTCTTTTCTCATTCCAGGTGCGCTGCTCTCACCTCCTGGTGAAGCACAGTCAATCACGTCGTCCATCTTCCTGGCGGGAAGAAAACATCACACGCACTAAAGACCAGGCCCTCGATCTCATACAGAGTAAGTTGTGAGTGAATGATTGATAGTGTGATTGTGCATTACGTTTTTTTTATGTGTTCTTTACTACTGTGTGTGTGTGTGTGTGTGTGTGTGTAGAATACATAGAGCAGATCAAGTCTGGAGAGGAGGAGTTTGAGGCTCTGGCTTCCCAGTTCAGCGACTGCAGCTCTGCTAGGAACGGTGGAGACCTGGGACTGTTTGGCAGAGGTGCACAGTCACACACACAAATGATCACACACATACATTACCATATATACACACACACCTTGATGCACTCTTAATCATACATACATAAATACACTAGAGCACTGCACACAAGTCATTCAAATTTGAGATATTGGATGGCTGAAAATCTGTGCTTGTTTTTGAAATACACTAGAAGGTTGGAAATACTGCCACTTCAATACTTACAATACTTGATTATCATTTGTTTCCATAATGACAGCAGTAACTGTTCATGGGTACACTTACACAGTACCAATACCAAAGCCCAACCAAGCCCAGAATGATGTACCAACCCTCAAATAGTTAGTGTAGATTTGTACTGCCCTCACATATCTACAGGACCATCAGACAGTCATCACCATTCATTAACCACCTAATCTGATAAGAACAGAGCATCAATGACTACCAATTTTTGTGCCGGTACTCTCCATTTCATTCCAGTTGTTGTTGTCTGTCTGTTGCCTACAAGTGTTACACACTGCTTCTTTTTCCTTTGTCATTGATTTGCTCACAAAAAAGCAGTCAATGTCAACTGTGCTCCTCTAAAAATGTAAGTTTTCTCAACTTTAGTAAGCGCTTCACTCTGCCTGAAAAGAGACTAAGTGCAGCCATAGCAGCCAATTTATGTCTAGCTTAAAAAAAGGCGGTGGCCGTGTGGACTAGTATGAACACGACCTAACCTCACCATACCAAGGCATCTCTAATGCCTCCACAGACTTTGTAAAAGCAGAGGAACACAAGTACAAGAAATAAAGCAATGCTGATATTTACCAGTGTTTTGAACAGGCCTTTCCTGCTGCACATTCAGCTTTAATGTGCTTTCATTTCATGTTGCTTTCCGCGATTGTTGTTGCTGACTTCCCAGGGCTGTAGCCACTAGCTTTCACCTTGATAGCCGCTGGCCAGGCCCATATGACACACACCCACAGCAAATGGTATAGACCCTAAAACATCCCAAACATCATTGACAAGCCAATTTCAGGCAAACGGGGGGATTTAGACATGTACGCACAGCGTCACAGACAGGCACAGACTCACTATGTAAAATATATCCTGTTCATTATTTGAATGTGAAAAATGTTGCAGCTTTACCTTGTCTGTGTGCGTGTTGCAGGTCAGATGCAGAAGCCTTTTGAGGATGCCTCCTTTGCGCTCAAAGTGGGAGACATGAGTGGTCCCGTTTTTACGGACTCTGGAGTGCACATCATCCTTCGTACTGGATGAAGAGAAGAGGCCGCATACACCCGCTCCCACTCTCTCTCTCACACAGTCCAACCCACTCCTATTTTAACAATACACGGCAAACAACAAACAAAGCTTATAGGCTATTTCACATTATTTTAAGTGGGATCATTTTCTTCCGAGTACCGTTGGATGTGTATGAATGATTTCAATAGACTCTGAACATCTGGGAATATTACAGATTGTTCCTATATGACCTCAAACTCTTTAACCATGGCAGCAGCGGTATATAAAAAAAGCGAGAGTGACTGTGACCCGATAGAAATCCCCTTGGAAACAGTTTCACATGATGCAGGTTCACAAGATGAGTAGATTACGAGATCGTGTGTGTGCAAGTGTTTCTGGTTGTATGTGCACTTGTCTTCAAAAGGACCATTTATGTTTAGTTGCCCCTAATCTTTTCCAACATGTCTGTGTTTGCCAAAGCTGTTCCTCTATCCGTATTTTTCTTCTGGAAGGTAGACTCCTAACGTTTTATTACATTCTAGTCACCGCAGAGTCCTGCACATCGAGAGAACACCAATATTCTGAGTTCTCCACATTGGGATTTGAATGTTTTGTCCCCACAACATACGGATGCTCAGATCGAACAGTTGCACCATTCCAGAAACACAGAATCATCGGCTTTTTGTCCTCCATTTTGAAAAATACTTGTATACATGTATTTCTTTGAAGAGAAACGGACCTGATACTGGTCATAGTTGCTTTGTCTTAATCTATTCAACAGCTTTTAAAAGCCTCAAGGTTCAAGCAAACTGTTACACAAAATGTGTGTTATTTAGGCTGCAAGTGACAAAAACCACCATGTAAGAGTTCTTCCATCATTAAAGCATCTCTTGTTTTGTAAGGCTCTCGTTTTGCTCAACTCCTCTTTGTAAATCCTTCTTCCTTTTCTGAACATTGAAAACATATATATATTTAAGAATAATACCCCAGGCTTTTGTCTATGCATGTGAGAGATGGAGAGGCAAGGTTTTGTTTAGGCATGTATGTCACATGGCAGAATAGTAAGCACACACCTGTTCCATGTACTGTGCACTTCGTAGATGAGAATTCCTGTTTAAGTGTCTTCCTGCCTCCTCACCATACCTGAAAGATGGACTGACCATGGAAACAAACATTTGCTGCTAAAAATGCTTTATACACAATGCAGGAAAACAACTTCTGATAAATTAAGTGAGTTTTGATTTATCTAGTACCTCAGGTCCTCCAGCACTTGGCAATATCAACTGTAGATGGACCAGAAATGATATTTATAATACATATAACACTTTGGACTCTAGAGTCAGACGGATTTCAGAAGTTGGAGAAGCAGGCTTGAATCCCTGGAGTGGCTGGGGTAAGTGAAAGAGTAAAGCACATAACTTTCAACTACTTCTATGCTAAGCAATAACCAACCAATAAAGAATACAAATGTAAAAAAGATATATCTACATTTTGTGTTTAACTAGCACGTAGTGGCATTCCTGGTATCAAGAATGAAAAAAGTCTCTAGCATCTCACTGTTCTCCTGTCATTCTTGCGCAAACACCTCTCAGTGTCATACACTCAGAGATTTTCTTGTAACTCAGTCAACTTACTATAAAGTGAACCCTGGAATGGACCAGTTACAATTTTGATTGACAGCTTGATTCTCTACTTCATGGGAAATGGCCGGATTGAAAAGAAATGCCAACATGTATGCACGTATGCATGTGTTTGTGCATGCTAGTGTGTATTTGCCATTTTCTGTGTGTGATTTTACAAGAATCCATTGAACACTATTAGACCAATTGGAAAACAGTTCTATGGATTCCTAACATTGGGCTCAAAAAGCTTAACTTAATCTCCTCTAGGTAAACTCCTGCCTATCTCTGGGTCTCTCTGTAGTCCTGGGTAAGTACAGTTTACCCACAAGCACAACATCTTGTGCCAGTGTCCTGAACCTCGACATCTCCACCTCTTACAGCTCAGGTCTTCACCAACAAGACACAGAGGTGGTAGGGGGCACTGGTTGGCTGCAGGAGATGTCACTCACACATAATGAACTACCACAATTGGCTGAAACCCCTCAAGGACCACCCTGATGTCATTAGGTATTTCCTGAGGCCAATATATCAGCTAGTGCCTGGTTCAGTACTCAAGGCGGGGGTGAAGACTGCCACTGAGCAGTACGTGAGAAAGAGCGCCATCTCCAGGTGGTCTAGAGGACTGTACTGTCAGAACTACATCCCTAACCTGGCCTCAAACTGTTGTCCGCAAGGGGCCTGGAGGGGCACACTGGTGGTAAAAGGAGCTCAATGGGGCAAGACTGAGGGGTGCATAGAGGCAAGGGGGGCATAAGGAAGCAACTGTCTGTACGATGTATTTATTTACTATGTATTTATTGTCTCCCATTCACAGCTATGATAAACTACACTTCGGTTCCACCTACCACAAGACCAGGTCAACCTACCCCCACTGGAACGCTCACTATTCGCTGGGCAAGGTCAACACATCTTTACTTTTCTGAACAATTACACACTTGAGACAAAAAATGATTAATCCCATCATTTGTCTTCGTTTAATAGCCAGTGGCACCAGCTAAATATGGCCTCCCCAAATCTGTAACACACTCCCACCAATCCTCTCAGATTTCCTGTAACATCAAATTACTTGCAGATGATGCTGATTAAACTAGCGAAATAAATTGAAATCATATCAATTGGAAATGATCCAATTATTCAAAAACACTGTTGGTTGCTTGTTGCATCTTTCACATATTTTTCTCATAATATAATGCTAAAGATGGGACATGTACTGCTAGCAGCAACTTGACAGAGATCTGTTGAGTCAGAACGGTTGGTTTGGTGAGGGTATATTTCCATGTCATTTTAATTGAATTTATGAAGGTGGACACACACTTTGGTCTGAGGATCGAGGTCTGCGGTGTGGACCGTCCCGCCTAGAGTCCAATTCCAGTACATACCCATCACCTGAAGGACACAGGTGTGACCAGAGTGAGGGAGTGAACACACTCACTCCACTCACTATTCTTTCTTTTAACCGGATATCAGATCTACTAATTGATGACTTCATTAAGTAGAATGGACCAGTCAATCACATTGATATATGGGTATAAATCAAATGATTGTGGGCTCATACATTTTACTCCTATTATTACACAGTATTCATTTGCTAAGCACTATGATTTTTAATCAGTGTCAGATCTTTGTTGGCCTTCTGTAGCAGGATGCAATAAATCCAAGAGGGAACTCCTTGTTGTGATCCTTTAATACACATCAATTTTTATTGGGGTGAACTGTGTCTTTAAATGAAACATAGATAGACATTTTAGAGAGCAAATGACAGCTGAGCCCCTTGTCTTGTGGCAGGGGAAGCGGGCGCCAGGTTGTAGCCCTCCCTGGCTGACATTGTGGGGTGTAAACTGCACTCCCCCTTTCATCCCGTCGTGTCCCCCGTGGTAAAAGCTTCCTGCATAACTTTTATGAAGTGTGTGAAAATGATCCCCGCCGTGACCACTGCATTTCTCCGTCTCATCTTTGGAAACGCAGGTAAATTCAAACGACCGGACGGGAACAGCCCCGAGGAGTTCAGACGCTCGCGCTCTCTCGCTCCTACTTTGCGTGACACACACGTGTATCCAATTTAGGTGGCTCTGTGGCGCTGTGCCCCTGACAGCGTTGCGATTTCCGTTAGAAGGAAATGATGGAGAAGGAAAGTTTCTGACGCCTCTCAGTTCGGGACTGTCCTGAGGACAAGCGGAGATCGTTTCGCGTGCGCGTTTCGGTTATTCTTCACCATTACGCACGGATTACTCTGAAATCTGTATGGATTTGGAATTAAAAGTGGGTCCGACACTGAAATGTCTCAGGACTGGAAATGCAGCTCCACGCCTATCTGTTGCTCTTTATGATCACAACAGGTAAGGAAATCTGTCGGCCACTGGTAATATTATTAGGTAGATTACGTTTACTGTTTATATATTATTTACTTATATATATTACTACTACTACTACTACTATATTATCTACTTTAATACGTTTAACGTATGAGTTATGGTAGTGCTGCTGTGTTGTCCACATGAAATAGGTGGGGAAGTACTACATGAGAGTTGTGGTATGTGCCTCTGGCCTATTAAACAAATCTAACCCATGCAACATCTCGCAGAAGCCAAATTAAATTACCAGGCTTGATGCCAGGCTGAGCCTTAGTTTGTACTGCAACGTCAAACACAATTCATGGGGTTTTATGTCTTGCTCTCTGTTTACCAACGTCTCCATTTTTTTCCTCAGGTAAAGTATTGGCCTTGTTGCACCACCAGTGTGGTGGCACTGTCCACCTGGACCAACTACCTACTGGCCACATCAGTCTCACTTCACCAGGACGACTCACTGACACCAACAGCCTCAGCCCCATAAACCACCAGACTGACAGAACCCTGCTTGTCAGAGTTTGCACTTGGATGATAGATATTCCTTTGGGTCAAACGGTACGTGTAGAGTTAGCGTGGTTGGAAAGTGGCTCAAGCATATCTGTGCGCTGTGTTTGGGACCAGGAAGAACAGGTCCTGGAGACCAGGGGGGTTGCTCTGCTCTCCGGTTGTGACAGAAACAAAGCTTCCCTTACTTGGAGAGGAGCCGGACACTCTTCAAACACAATTCAGCTGTCCTATTATGGTGAGAAACTATTTGTGCTTTTACTTGTTTGCCAGTAGAGTTACCCAATTACCCAGTTTTAAGTTATTGAGTCAGTAAGGCCCACTAGCCTACCTTTGCACCCTGACCACGAGGGTCTGATCTAATCCGTGTAATGATATTTGGGTCAGATGGAATGGGTTTAGGGCTGGATCCCCAGGAAGTGTTCCAGTAGTGTTTATGTCCTACTTTATGTCACTGTGAATACATAAGAGGTGTTATGGGGAATACGTTTTTGTTTACAGTAGAAGAAGAATGTGGTGGTATGGTTGCCATGGGTGGAACTATTGTTCCAGCCTTACCGTGAGCTGTAAATCTGTCAGTAGGAAAGTTCTTATCACCTTCATTGTGTGTGTGTGTATGTGTGTGGGAGAAATGTTCTGTTGTGGTTTCCACTCTCTCCTCACTCTGTCCCTCTTGTCTTTTTTGTTTGTTCCTGGTTATCCAGTTCAGGAAGTCGAAAGGAATTCCTCGGAGCACCACACCAGCTCCGACTCAGACCAAGACCTCTCCACCACCATACCTTGGTCTCAGACAGGAACCAGCTTTACAAGCAGGGCTCCCATTGTACCCCAGCAAGGGCAGGAAAGAGACATAGTTCACCTCTATGTAGGACTGGGGCGGAGGTCTAGGTCTGCGTCTGGTCCCTCGCCGGACCAGGGGCTGCTGCACCCCCCCTCTACCCTGCCAGGGCTCACCATGGCTGGGACAGCAGATAGGGAAACTCCCCTTC